>CAXHKU010000835.1:37500-73568 GCA_964017125.1 Flabesymbios commensalis | reverse complement strand
TGTCTGACCAAGCGACGAATGCACGAACTAATGAAAAACTCCCCGAGCCATACACACAATTTAACATGTTCTTTCCGGATCAGTCAGTATTGCGGGGAGCCTCCGTGACCGAGAGGTAGCGTGCTCGGCCTCAGACCGCCAGGGCTCGAATTTCGAATCCTGTGTCTGGAGGACAGTGTCATCTCAATCATCTCACCATCCTCAGGAGGTTCTCCTGGCCCAGTTTAGCCTATATGTGCACAAATGTGGCCTAAAGCCCGATTCATTTTATTTCCGAATCAGCCATTCGGGGTATGAGATACGTTCATGCCTACTGGCATCCGAACCGCTGCCGTACCTTACGAATGCACTCCCGCATCATTACATATCCATGCCGTATGGGTCAAACCTTACAAGTATTTTTTCCGTACCTTACGTATGCATTTGTTTCACCATGTTACGTACCAGCTGTACACAGTTGGAGGAATGGAATAAATAAAATGAATCGAGCTTTAGGCCACTTTTGTGCAGATATAGGCTAAATTGGCCAGAAGATGGCGGAATGAACTATACAATATTCATGGCGAAACGCACGCTCCGATCAGAGTAAAATTGCAATCCGAACACGAGTCGTATAGGTCGAATGTCGATACGTTCGATACGAAAGCATTCGGGCATACAAATCGCCGAATCAGCCATTCCTCACAACATTTTTTTTATTAGAATTAAAAATGGCATACATGTACATGTTAACCAGAGAAGCAAAAATGGGTATTAGGCATATGCTTCTCAATAATATATTCGGGTCGTCTATGTATCGCAGTTCGCTTCGTGCGCATCCCAGTTCGGGATGGTATACTGTAAAGATTCGTATGTCAAACGAGCTGTATAATACGGCTGATTCGGAATGCCCAGCACACGAATCGACCCTGTGCACATGTTTCGGATTGTATTTCGGCTGGTCCGGCTCATACATAAACGTTATTCGTACGGTTCGGATGTCATACATACATTGCGGCCCGTGCAAGGACTTTCACTGATCCGTAAACCAACGATATGCTACGCATTAATACGTATGTCATCCGTGCAATCCTAATTGAGATGCGCCCCGTATGAATCTCAAGCCCAATGGAGTGATTCGGAGGTTAGGCAAAATGTGTTAAAAACTGTTAGAAAATGTCCCGTACCGTCACATGCCCCTTCGAGGGGTATTAAGCATTGCTAGTTCTAGGTGCTGTAGTCTACAATCGCATTACTAGTTTTGGACGCTGTATTCTAACGTTAGAGACGTCTATGTGCCACAACTCGCACTGTGTTAGTTTAAAGATCATCAGTGTTGTGCTCATTTCCGTCGATTTGTAATCTTTCATCGCCACAATGTGTGTCCCTCCGATGGCATTATTGGCAACAGATTCACGTCCCAGATAAAAACATATGTTTTTCATTAATTTCCTTTCCCGTGATTAGGTACGTGCTGAGCTCGATCCGCTAAGGAAGGCTGCATTCACCAAACGTTGTTTTAACATTGGACCAAAGTGTACCCGACAGCAAAAACGGGAGGCACACTTGGAAAACTTGGAAAACATAAATAATGTTACCATGGTTACACAGTCACATCTTGTGGAACCTGTTGGTGTCCTGACATATTGTTCCTTTGAACTCTTTTGAACACAAAACACTTGTATAACATTTATACAACGTCGGCCCAACGTCTTTGACATTGATCCAGCATTGTACAAATGTTATACAAAAGTTTTGTGTTTCCTGGGATAACGCCTTGCATAGTGCTTCACAATAAGGATGTCCCGAGCGTTCATCTGAGACCATAATACATGAACATGTATTTTTTATAAAATCAAACTATTTTCCATTACCTTGAGTTGAGATTTGCGGTGTCAATTCACATCAAATGATTGAGAATGTTTAAATACCAGGGTGCTAGGAGGGTTAAGAATTAGTCGTCCCTTTTGATATGAGAGGGTGTATCTTCCACTTAACAAAGTGACGGATACACCCTCTCGTATTATTGGTGAATTATCCTGTACGGAGGCTGGGCTCATCTTTTAAGTAACATCGATCTTCGCCAGCGATCTTTATTGGAAAGTAGTTTTAGTCAATTTTTCGAAATTGTATAGGAGTTTTGCTTCAGGTATTTTCGTGCATAACACGTATTATAAAATACAATCATCGTCGTTGTCGTCGTCATCGTCACCACCACCACCACCACCACCACCACCACCACCACCACCACCACCACCACCAGCAGCAGCAGCAGCAGCAGTAGTAGTAGTAGTAGTAGTAGTAGTAGTAGTAGTAGTCAAAGTAGTAGTAGTAGTAGTAGTAGTAGTAGTAGTAGTAGTAGTAGTAGTAGTAGTAGTAGTAGTAGTAGTAGTAGTAGTAGTAGTAGTCGAAGTAGTAGTGCTATGAATAGTAGTAGTAGTAGTAGTAGTAGTAGTAGTAGTAGTAGTAGTAGTAGTAGTAGTAGTAGTAGTAGTAGTAGTAGTAGTAGTAGTAGTAGTAGTGACATTAGTATTAGTATTAGTATTGGTATGAGTATTAGTATTAGTATTAGTATTATTATCATTATTATCACTAGTATCATTATCATCATCATTATCATCATTATCATTATTATCATTATTATCATTAGTATTATAATTATTATCAGTATTATTCTACGGTCGTTTTTTAATAATCTACTTCTCAATAAGTTTTTAACCGATAGCCTCGACATATGATTGCAGTGATCTTTGGGTAGTGAGGCATCCTACTTTCTCTTTTCTAAGCTATCCAACCAAATATCGATCGAGTACGACTGGGTAGAAATGAAAAAGTCCCAATCCGAATATATTTAGTCATGGTATTTTCAAGTAGGATTCAATCACAGAGGTTACAGACAATTCAGCAAGACAAGGGTTAACATTGTCTAACATAGCCAGCTCTATGATTTAAAACAAGATGCAATTAATAAGCACCCTTTATAAATATTGTAACTACAATATCAAATAAAAAAATAAAAAAACGTCAATCGGATAACATATGCGCTTACGTCAAGATCGTGTTGACAACTACATGCAGTTCTGTTCTGCAAATCCAGAAATTGGTTCAGCTATGATCACTAATGTAGTCTTTGAAGTACTCTTTAAATCTATTTCTGACATACATCTGTCATGAGTTAGTCAACTTGGTTGCCCTTACCTGGTCACGTACACGGAGAGCGTGATTATTACAACGAGAAAACTGTTTATATATGAAAGCGTCCCATGTTCGCAATTACGATATTAGGCATAATTATATTCTGAACATGACAAGCTGTAATAATTGCAATAATTACATATAATACACTACGTGCTAGTGGATGAAAAATGGATCTATAAGTTGGCGACAGTTAATGCAGTTAATCTGATATTTCTTATATTATTTTAAATCAGAAACTGTGACTTCACATTAATATATGTTTCTATTTGGTGGCCATTTTGTCATTTGTTCAGTCAGCCATTTGTATTGTAATCAATTTTGTTGGCCATAACAACAGGTGTTGACAGGAATTCTGGGCAATTTGTATTTTGGCCGCCATATTGAATTTAGCAGCCATTTTTAATTTCGCGACAATACGTGGCAATATGATCAACTTTCATTCGCTCATTTGTTTGTTCGTACGTTCATTCATTCGTTCGTTCGTTCGTTCGTTAGCTCGCTCGTTCGTTCGTTCGTTCGTACGCTCGTTCGTTTGTTCATTCGTTCATTCGTATATTCGTTCGTTAGTTCGTTCGGTCGTTCATTGGTTCGCTCGTTCGTCCTTTCATTCGGTCGTTTATTTCACTCGGTTGTGCCTGTGGTCCAAATTGTTTCCATCTCTCTTAAAATGATAATTATTTTGCTAACTTATCTTGTTGTTTTGGTGCATCCATGTAAATTATATGTGAATAAGAGTACGAATACACACGCGGAAAAATCTCTCTTGTTATTTTGGTATGGGTGTTCACATATACACGAACACGAATACGACATCCAACAAAATAGCATAAGAACAAATTGGCCGTGTTCGTATTCGTGCATTATGTGTATGCACGTCTATGTAGCATGCCGGTCAGTGTAAATAATCGCGTACATCTGTGAAAGTAAAAGAAAGAAAGCGAATCATTAAAATACATCATCTTGAAGAAAAATATTATATATTTTTTTTACGATGCACAACTTGATATTATATTATATTATATCTAAAATTCGATTCTATACATAGGCGTTGTCACATCAAACTAGGTACACTCTGGTGCAGCGGTTGATGATACCGCCTGTTACTCCAGGCCTCGATGTTCTCCCCTCTCTCTCTAAGTTAAAAGAAAAAAAGTTTCCTTCTTGCCGACTGGCATATAATAATATATTATCTGCTATATGCAGATCTGCACAAAGGTGGCCTAAAACCCGATTCATTTCATTCCGCATCCTTATCATGGCCCAGTGTTGTGTTAATCCACCCAAAGCCGCATGAACAGATCAAGCTCCATTCATTCTTTTACAAATAAATCAGCTGCCATGTCCTTTCAATAATAATGGGAAAGTCTGCGTTCTTACTTCTCACAGTAGAAGTAGATGTATCACTTGTACCATACATGATTAGGAGGACAGGTGGGACTTCATACGTGTATTATTAAGTATTGTCACATGTCTCGGAATGGCTCAATGAGGACAATGAATGTCCAGCCAGGTGACCCATGGTGTTGTTAAACGACAGTATCCGCTTTACTTGAAATCAAGCAGTTAATGTATTTTGGTTTGCACGGCAGCATGATAGCAGGTGGTCGGTTGGAGATCCGGACAAATGCTGTGTCCGACATGTCTAAGATCACGCAATACGATTGCATTTCAAATTGTCTCTCCAGTTGTCACAATCCGTGCAGGCTTTATAATTAGAAACCGAAATACAATGTAATGATCATAGTAATGGAACGTAACTGAACATTATAAATGTAGTGTTCTTTCTGTATTATAAAACAAAATTTGTGGTTACTTTGGAAATATTATATTTTAGTTGGTAGAGATACCTCTGTCACACCAGCCTAAATGTTTATGTAAATACTTTGTCACAAAGTACTTTGTACAAACAATTTTGGGACAATTACCTGTGCAGTTCTCAAATCAGCCGTAGGTATCAAACTTTCGTATCCCGCTTCTTAAGTACATCGATCGCATGGTCATGGTCTACAAAAGCTTCCAGAAAACCTCACATGCCGTGTCTCATCGTAGGGTGGACGCACGATAGCCCTAGGAACACCCCCAAAACTATGCACGATGTTCGCAGTTTTTTTTTAATAGTTCGTATCGTTTCTCACAACCTTGTCACGAAGTTTAAAAGTAATGTTGCAGTTGGATTTGTAAGACTAGCGTTAGATACACTTGAGCAAAATTATTCGATTTTCTTTGCAGGATAGTTGTAGAACATCTACATTGTTGATTTATGGATGCCGCCCGAATTTTTACACACGCAAAAGATTGTAGGAACTGAAAATTCGTATGGCGTTCACACGAACGTTTTGATAACTCATTAAGAACAACTTGAACATCGTGCGTAGTTGTTCATAGGGCGATCATACGTCCACCCTACGATGATAGATTTTTTGGGGCGTTCATAGAGCTCTTAGACATGTACAGCACCTGCCTACGAACTTAAGAGCGGGACAGAAAGTTTGTTTACAACTGCCTTGGAAACTGTTCCGAAATCGTTTGTACGGCATTCGTATGGGTCATTAGTCTACTATTTACATCTTCGATATGTCACAAACATTATCCATACACCAACGACATTTGATATCAACAAATATTTTTTCAGCAATCAAAATGTTTTTATCGCAAAAATGAAAAAGGCTTTCAAACTAAAACGCATATCTTCAAATTTATTTTACAAATTAGTGAGAATTTTGCCAGTGCTATTTGTAATTTTCTGCCAACGATAAGAAAATCGTTCTTTAAATGACATTACTAGTGTATCAGGCTTTTGAAAACAGGCTGAGGATTTCTACATTAAAAATATTAGCTTTTTGTGAATACGTTTCACTAGAATTCCATCAATAAAGTAGAACAATACCATTTTTCAATATCTGATTATAGGCCGGGTTAGCATGCCGACGGGAGGGCGGGTGAACATGCTGGTAGGCATGCAATTTAGGCTATATACTTTTGCATCTCCACATTTGTTGTGCAATATGATGTTCGCAGCTGATGAATATTGTATACGGTTCAATTATTTTTATCAACCACAATATTTAAATATATTTTCGCTCTGGTGAATATAAAAATCTTTGTAAATCTAAGTTGATCAATAATGGCAATATCAGTTTATGTTTTATATCAATAATTTTAATTCTTATAATTACTATTTATTCATTAAAGATAATCAGTTTTATTTTTCTTTAATTAAAATTGTCACATCCACACTAAAAATAAAACAATTTCGGCGATATATACAGTCCACCTGAGCGAACAGTCCACCTGAGCGATGTTAAGATTAATTCTATAATAAAATCACGTTTTCTGGGACTTTTTGGATCACAGTTTTCACTGATGTACGAGACTGGTCATTGTGATTAAAGCTTTTACAAGATACAACTACGAAGTCCAGCATAAAACAGCTGTGACAAGTGACAGTAATAAAATTTGAAACATTTGTGACTTTTCAGATTTTTGCAACATCTGCTACTTTTGCAACATTTGAGACATTTGCAATTTCTGCGACTTTTGTGACATTTTCAACTTTTGCGACTTTTTCAAACATTTGCGACCATTTGCGACCGTTTGCGACCGCTTGTGATGATTTACGATTATATGCGATCATTTGCGACCATTTGCGACCTTTTTCGCAGATTTTCGCTGATTTGAGACCGTTTTCCACGATTTGCGACAGTTTGAGACTGTTATCGACCATTTCCGACCGTTTGCAACCATTTGAAACTGTTTGTGATCGTTTGCATCTATTTGCGCCCGTTTGCGATCGTTTGCGACCATTTGCAACCGTTTGCGACCATTTAAGACCACTTGCAACTGTTTGCGACCATTTGCGACCGTTTGAGACCATTTGCAACAATTTTCGACCGTTTGCGATCATTTTCGACTGTTTTCGACCAATTGCGACTGTTTGCAACATTCACAACTTTTTCGCCCATCCTCAGGAGGTTATCCTGGCCCATTTTTCCTCCCCTATGTCTCTACACTCTCACTCTGTTTGTCACTCTCACCTCTGTACTTACAACTGTTATTTTAATAGTGAAATGTAGCATTCAACTCTTCCATTACCAGTTTCGCATTTATGCGAACACTACCTTTACCAAATGTGTACATGCATTACATGCAATGTACAGGGGCTACTTCAGGGGTCCTCCCGGCAAAGGAAGAATTCAAAGGGTTCTACTTTCCATATCATACACACAATGTTGTTTAAATGCTGGGCTACTGTCTGTGACACTGACACGTCATTAAAACATTTTTAGATATACTGTAGATCTAGCAATATTCGCGAGAAGGATAAATTGGTGAATTCAAGAATCTCGCGAAAATTATTATTCCAATAGCGCTACTAGGGAAAAATGAAAATTCACGAATTCTAAGCTCCATGAAAAATCCCAAAATAAAAAATTTGCAAAAATTTAAATATGCGAAAATTATCAGATCTACAGTATGTAGTTTAATTATTAAATGTAAACTGCGTTCAGAGTGTCAATGCGTGGAGTTTGCAAGTACACAGGGTCAGCAAAAAATGCCCAGTCAACAACACAATGGCCCATTGTGAGAGTTGGCTATCTATTATATTATTGAATGAGCTTTCAACCAGCATGTACATCATTGCACTGGCATTGGTTCACATAGTGGATTTATAAAATCCCTAATAGATCCAAATCCACTGTCGGGATCGCTGGAAAAAAGTTTTACCCTGGTACCTGAATACCTTTCATTGAACTAAGGTTTGAAGTCAATTACTTGTAAACTGAGTAAGAACTAGTTGCTGAAGAAAGATATTTTTAACATTAAGAAAGTTACGTTAGGATTACAATGGTGATAATAATAGCACCATTAATTAAGGGCCTCTTGATCGTAATATGAACATGTGTGACCGAGACTTAATGTTGTCGATCACACAGTGATCTATAAAAAGGAACCACGATATTCTTGTGAAGGGTTACTCCACCACAGCCCTATAATTTTAATATTAAGGGGAGTACTGTTGTGTTACAGTATGCATCAAAAGTATTGAGCCACAATTGAATGATGCTGGTGTAGGCCACCTAATCAATAATAATTATTTCAGAAGTTTAGATTCAGCTCACCCTCTATGAAATGTTAAATACGTAATAAATAAATAAATAAATTCTTGTTCACTTCGACGTCACCATAGTTTTTACAATTAGGGCGTCCTTAATAATGATATCACTAGATGACATCACTGACGTTATAAGTGCATATATACACCAGCGTGCCGTGGATGTAAAGGCCCAGTAGCACTGGGGTACGGATTACCACGGTCACACATAAAAGAAGCAAAAGCCCTGCACCGAGAATCAGCGCCCTTAAGCGCCGGTAAGCATCGATAAGCGTCCGTGATCGTACATTTCGTGGCCAAGCGCAGGTGTCCGCGAGACCCAATCATCCGTGAATCAGCATAGAGACACAGCGAGATGGTGTACATATACCGTAGGCATTGTACATACACCGTAGGTATCGTGGGCGTGCGCGACGGAGCGTAGACCTGAAATGGCTCACCCTGCACCCCTCTCCAAGGCGGTGCCCCTTCACTGGCACGCGCTGTCCCTACACTGTTTTACACTGTCATACAATTGCCCACGCTACCCCAGCACAGCACACAATTTTATGCAAAATTGAATTTTTTATGATTTTAGTCTGATTGTCGCTTTAATTATGTTCGCGAGAATACTGTGGAGCATATCATGTTTCCTGATGCGCAATACACTTTTTAAAGCTACATAGTCACAAGATAATTGAAGCTCTTTTATTTACGCTGTTTAAGCTATTTTGGCTCTCATTCAAGCTTGAATTATATTTATATCCGTGTTTGTAATTCCCTGATTATTTTAAATAAACATAAATCTAAAATGAACTCGGGCCTCCTGGGACCATTGGCGGGAGGTTGCGCAATGCTTGGCGCCGTCAGTAACAGTAACAGTGGCTATTTGACCGTGTCACACCATTTCTAGCCTACATGCTTGGTAGTTTTCTTATGAATAATATAATATCAGTGATATGATGTTTTACTAAACGACATTATATGACTACACGACAAGTGTTGTAGTGAATTGTTGCATGATATAAAAAATTGCAAAGACACGTGTTCATGTTGTAACGTTTTATCACACATTTAAAGTAAAAAATGTAAGTGGACATCGTCATTGTGTTGTGATGTTTTATTGACCGATTTAAAAAGATTATTATTTCGTGTTATAATGCTTTATTAGCAGATTACACGATTTGAATAAACAGGTTACCTTTTTGAATAGTTTATAAATTATATTAGCGTAATAGATTTAAAGCTGTTGCATAGATATTTTTATATGCTGACATGGATCGCTGTCATTATTGATAGTTGATTGGCCAACATCCCCCTCCCATCTCACCAGGCTTTGTCAGTGTGATTGTCAGGTCTCGTATGATCTTGCGTCAAGAGTGATATTTCCCGAGATTTGACAAGCACACATGTATAGCTTATCCTCAAAATGATGACGTCATTATTTTTATGATATACTGGATGTTCAATTTTTTTATAGGCATTATTCATGTTAATATATATGACTAGGTGGACTCCTGGAAATTGGTTTGGGCGACTAAGATTAACATCTGAAGGGCCCACATGGCTACCAGAGTTTTTTGTGGCCATCTTGACCCCTGGAATGAGATTTAATTTGAATATTATCTTTTGCTATAAAGATATCTTTCAAGCTATATATCTAATATTATAACATGCATCACAATAAACATAAATTTAGGATATTTTTTATATAGGAAAAAGATATTCTACAATGTAGGCCTACATTTGTTATACAACGAGAAATAAAGAAGCAATAAAATAAATATATATAATAGGCCTATACCTAAAGTCACATTAAAAGGGATCAACCAGGATCGCATGTTTTTCGCTGATTTCTCTGTCAATTGTCAACTGATTTTCATGAAATTTTGTAACAATCATATTTCAACAGAATCCTAATATCCCTGAAAATTTCGTAAAATTATATATGGTACTTCAAAAGCTAGACCATTTGACATGTAATAAATTGAAATTACGACGTCCCTCTATAACCCCATTAAACCAATTCTAAAATTTTATTACATGTCAAATGGTGTAAATTTTGAAATATTAAATATAATTTTGCGAAATTTTTACCGCTGTTGGGATTTGAATAGAAAATTGCCTTTGCAAAAAATTCAAGAAAATCGGTTCAGAATTGACTGAGAAATCGCCGAAAATCATGCGATCCTGGTTAATTTGACGGAGGGTATATATATATAACTTCAAATTGAAATAGACTATTGGGCAAGCCAGTATGAAACATGCGGACAATTAGCGCACGGACCAGCACGTACAAACCCAATGGAAGAAATCATGTGCGTGCGGCTGTTAAAATGTCATATAAACACATATAAACACGTGCACGTGCGTGGGTTGTCACACTTTTGTGTACACATACCTTATCTGGGTGTAGGCAGACCGTCGCATCGTGTAGGCATTCCGTCTGAACGTGCAGTCAGCGCACACACACGTCTCCAAGCGTCGCCATTGCGTCAGACCGTCTCCATTCGTCGGTTCCTGTGAGTGAGCATCCGTAAGTGTAGAGACACCGTAGGAAGCGTGCATGAGTGTATACGTACCGTAGGTGGCGTACACACATCCCGTGGGTATTGGTACGCCACCTACGCTACGTGTGCACTCATCCACGCTCATACACAATTCAGACGCTCACATACGATTTCTACGGTATGCGTACGCCAGGTTTAGTCCGTCTGGGTGTGCAGGCACACCGCGCAGATTTAGGCTATTTTTCTCAATCCTGGAGCAGCGTGTCAATCCGCGTCCCAGTGTGACTGTAGCTTATCATGCAAGAACACGACTTGCGGTCGTAGATATCTCCTCCTAAACTGTTGTGCGAAAGTTTGTACGATTACTTTACTTTACTGATAGTGCCCCTCCTGTTGTTCGGATTGTGCTGCTACTGTATTTATGACGCTCGCTCTACAGTGTTTCTAGGTTTTCAACAGGTGGCAAATTATTTTTTCTGCACTTTTGAATAATTATTGCACAATAATCATGAAAATGCAGACAAATAACTGTGATTTTTGTATGCAATACCAACTAAATAAATTAGGATGATAAACCTCACCTAATTCCCGTTAATATTTTTCTCACTTGGACTATCTTTGTTTGGGTACTCACACAAGAACACACACACATATGTATTATTTTGAAAGTAGCATAGCTGCCAATAATTGTTTTTGTTAAAAACATGTAACGCAATGAACTCGTGTAGTCCACGTAATTATGCAAGCATAACAGACAAAAGATGACTAGCGCTCATATTCTTGTACACGTTACGATATAGGCTTCCGATTAGTGGAGTTGTCCATCTCCACCAATGCGATGCCTACGATATATCGTGACTTGTATGAGAATACGGGATCAGGTGCTTGTTACCATCAAAAGAAGGTGATGGATGGAATGAACAGATACCCAGTCAGACCACGGCCAGACGTGAGGCGAATAGCTAAGCTCAGCTACTATCACAGTAATATGATAATGTCTGAACTACAGTACAGTGCATAATAAAATTCCTTTGCCAAAGTTCGTAAATAATTTAAAAAAAAAAATTTTTTGAAAAAAAAGAGCATTCTTTTTCTTTTCTTTTCTTAATAACAAAAAAAAGAGCATTCTTTTGTTTTCGTTTTTTAGAAAATATTTTTTGTTGTTGATAACGAAACGAAAAATAATTCTTGAATATTCTTTTCTAAAAAATAATTTTCGTTGTTAATAATGGATAGAAAAATAACTCTTTAATATTCATTTCTACGAAAATAATTTTCCTTGTTGGTAGACGTCTAACAGCTAGGAAGAAACAAATGTGAGCACAGATACAAATTGATGAAGCAACCGCCGTCGTAGGCTAGGTGTCTGTGGATCTCCCCATGAAATCATGGAGGATGCTGTTCTGCTGTGTGGGTAGGCCCTACATCTGAAATTGGGGATAGGCCTACTATATTACATTTATTGCTACACAGCCGGTGTCTCGATCATTCAGTAGGGCCTATGGGGGAATTATGCCTGATATGGCGACTGGTCGTCGAGTGACCTAATCCCGGGAAACGCCATCTTTAGGCCACATGGTAGTCTCCATTTTATAAGGATGTTGAATTGTTAGGACCGGCCGTATAGGCCGGCGGCCGGTACTATTAAGTTTATTTTTTCTGAGTTTGTGTCCTATATACATGATATAGGGGAAAGAAAGTTACTGTGTGTGGTAAAAGGTTGACATTTTTGTACACCAGTCCTTATGACCGTGTCAAATATGAAGTTTCAGGTCCTTAGGTTTATGACTTTTGTCTTTACCAAGTGTTCAGAAATAATAATATTCACGATTATATTTGTGGTTAAGAGCTTAAAAGATTTTGGTTGGAATAATGTTGGCCCAGCGTCGCAGACGGTGACCAGCACGTACAAACCCAATGGAAGAAATCATGTGCGTGCGGCTGTTAAAATGTCATGTAAACACATATAAACACGTGCACGTGCGTGGGTTGTCACACTTTTGTGTACACATACCTTATCTGGGTGTAGGCAGACCGTCGCATCGTGTAGGCATTCCGTCTGAACGTGCAGTCAGCGTACACACACGTCTCCAAGCGTCGCCATAGCGTCAGACCGTCTCCATTCGTCGGTTCTCGTGAGTGAGCATCCGTAAGTGTAGAGACACCGTAGGAAGCGTGCATGAGTGTATACGTACCGTAGGTGGCGTACACACATCCCGTGGGTATGAGTACGCCACCTAAGCTACGTGTGCACTCATCCACGCTCATACACAAATCAGACGCTCACATACGATTTCTACGGTATGCGTACGCCAGGTTTAGTCCGTCTGGGTGTGCAGGCACACCGCGCAGATTTAGGCTATTTTTCTCAATCCGGGAGCAGCGTGTCAATCCGCGTCCCAGTGTAACTGTAGCTTATCATGCAAGAACACGACTTGCGGTCGTAGATATCTCCTCCTAAACTATTGTGCGAAAGTTTGTACGATTACTTTACTTTACTTATAGTGCCCCTCCTGTTGTTCGGATTGTGCTGCTACTCCATTTATGACGCTCGCTCTACAGTGTTTCTAGGTTTTCAACAGGTGGCAAATTATTTTTTCTGCACTTTTGAATAATTATTGCACAATAATCATGAAAATGCAGACAAATAACTGTGATTTTTGTATGCAATACCAACTAAATAAATTAGGATGATAAACCTCACCTAATTCCCGTTAATATTTTTCTCACTTGGACTATCTTTGTTTGGGTACTCACACAAGAACACACACACATATGTATTATTTTGAAAGTAGCATAGCTGCCAATAATTGTTTTTGTTAAAAACATGTAACGCAATGAACTCGTGTAGTCCACGTAATTATGCAAGCATAACAGACAAACGATGACTAGCGCTCATATTCTTGTACACGTTACGATATAGGCTTCCGATTAGTGGAGCTGTCCATCTCCACCAATGCGATGCCTACGATATATCGTGACTTGTATGAGAATACGGGATCAGGTGCTTGTTACCATCAAAAGAAGGTGATGGATGGAATGAACAGATACCCAGTCAGACCACGGCCAGACGTGAGGCGAATAGCTAAGCTCAGCTACTATCACACTAATCTGATAATGTCTGAACTACAGTACAGTGCATAATAAAATTCCTATGCGAAAGTTCGTAAATAATTAAAAATATTTTTTTTTTTGGAAAAAACGAGCATTCTTTTTCTTTTCTTTTCTTAATAACAAAAAAAAGAGAATTCTTTTGTTTTCGTGTTTTAGAAAATATTTTTTGTTGTTGATAACGAAACGAAAAATAATTCTTGAATATTCTTTTCTAAAAAATAATTTTCGTTGTTGATAATGGAAAGAAAAATAACTCTTTAATATTCATTTCTACGAAAATAATTTTCCTTGTTGGTAGACGTCTAACAGCTAGGAAGAAACAAATGTGAGCACAGATACAAATTGATGAAGCAACCGCCGTCGTAGGCTAGGTGTCTGTGGACCTCCCCATGAAATCATGGAGGATGCTGTTCTGCTGTGTGGGTAGGCCCTACATCTGAAATTGGGGATAGGCCTACTATATTACATTTATTGCTACACAGCCGGTGTATCGATCATTCAGTAGGGCCTATGGGGGAATTATGCCTAATATGGCGACTGGTCGTCGAGTGACCTAATTCCGGGAAACGCCATCTTTAAGCCACATGGTAGTCTCCATTTTATAAGGATGTTGAATTGTTAGGACCGGCCGTATAGGCCGGCGGCCGGTACTATTAAGTTTATTTTTCCTGAGTTTGTGTCCTATATACATGATATAGGGGAAAGAGGGCTACTGTGTGAGGTAAAAGGTTGACATTTCTGTACACCAGTCCTTATGACCGTGTCAAATCTGAAGTTTCAGGTCCTTAGGTTAATGACTTTTGTCTTTAACAAGTGTTTAGAAATAATAATATTCACGATTATATTTGTGGTTAAGAGCTTAAAAGGTTTTGGTTGGAATGATGTTGGCCCAGCGTCGCAGACGGTGGCCCAGCATTACAACATCATTGGGCCAATGTATCGTTTTATCTAGTTTCTGGCCCCTAGATGTTAAAGCGTCACCAGCATTACGCCGCCAGAAAACAGGGTGTACATCACCCAATGCTGTTTCAATGACGGGCCAGCGTCGAAGACTGTGGGTCAACGTTGAAGCAGCATTGGTTGAATGCCACGTGTTTGCGCAAAGACCCGGTGATATACAACATACCCGGTGATGGATTACTGTTGGGCCAGCGTCGTAGACGATTGTCCGGCATCGAACCAGCAATGAGTTGTAGTGTAGTGCTCCCAATGTTCGATGTATGGAAAAGATTCAGGAGAGGGCTCTAAAGTGTGTTTATTCCAACCATACCGCCTCACATGAGTTCCTCCTAATTAAAGCACGCCTGCCATCTCTGGAAGTTGGGAGACAAATGAACATCGCAATTCAGACTTTTAAAATTCTTAATGATCTAGCACCGACCTACTTCCTGGAACTGATTGAAAAACGCTGTCGCACCCGCAATTTGAAAAATTCCGAGAATATCCTGAAAAATTCCTTTCGTGAATAGGGTGCGACATGGAACAAATTTCTTTTGCTTTTTTACCCCCAAAATCTGGAGCTCATGGAACTCTGGAACTCATGTTAACGTCCTGCCAGCCAACCTGATTGTTTTATTGGTTATCTTTATTGTTTTATACATGTCGCTTGTACTAGCTGATTTGACCTAATGTTATATTTTTACCTTTTTGCGACTTGAAATAAAACTGATCTTATCTTGCAACGCTGGCCCAACATTGAACCGGCATTCGGTTGGTAGGTCTACATCCTTTGTACCAGGTACATCGTAGGCAAGTATTGAATGAATTTCGGTCAGCACTAGCGATGGTGGTAGAAGGAATACACGTCGAAGATATATTTGAAATTGTCTCATTGGTTCCTACTTTAATTATATCCTGGACATTAAAGAGTCTGGCCCATGGAAAGACCAATACACTGATTTTTTGTCTATAACACTAAAACAGACTAAAGCCGGGCCTTGGAGTTCGGAACTCCTTTCCTAGTTTTATCTTATTATTATATTATACTTCAGACTATACAACCTGGTCGATCCAAGCAAGCACTTTTATCTATTGCACCAGGGTCCCGCCCCTCTCACTCAGGGGTGTCCAGAAAAAATTGAAGTAACAAAAGCGAAGTTGCCAGTAGATCCCTAGCAAAGTATATGAGCGTCATATTTGCGCTGTTAAATTCCCAAAATTAGACATTAAATTCGCAAATTTCCTGTCACCTCCATTTTTGCGTTCACATGGCCAGGAGTAAGATAATATCTTCAGAATTTACATATTCATTTTGTAGAGCACACAATCCCGTCCTCATTTATCAAGAGTTTCCGAATCTGTATTAATGATAAGCCCTTCCTTTTTAAATTAATAACACACTGTCGCGCAAACAAACTTAGTCACACCATTTTTGTAGAGTGACTGAAGAAATTCGTTAGAGCGAAAATTAGCGAAAAAGAAAATTCGTGCAGACGACATTTTTTGAAAACGAAAAAGAAAATTCGTCAAAAAAAAATTCCGTTAAAAAGAAAATTCGTCAAAAAGAAAATAATTAAAAAAAACGCTAGGACGAAAATTTGTCAGAAGAATTCTTTTTTTTACGATTTTTTCACGAAGTGTCTTTTTTCACTAAAAAAAAATGAAAATTATTGACGAATTTTAGGGGGAGTTTATTATGCACTGTACTGTACGTCCCAAAAATCATGCATCATGGTTTGAAGAGGGTGCTCAGCTCGCTTCCGTCCAAACAGCAATAACTGCTCACTATTCAAGTAAACAGTTACTGCTGTTTGCCTTCGCAGATCAGTACAGTGCTACAATTGTATCTTCTGATCAATGAGGAAGGGGGGGGGGGCTGTACATTCAGGCAGAGAGATAGAATCGTCTACCTGAAGAGTTATTGCTATTCCCCCTCGTAGTATAAACATACCAAAGTACATGTACCTTAATACCGAGCGCGAGATAGTGAGTTTCTTTTCCTTTTAGCGAAGATCAATACCCTCAGATTACCTATGGATATTATACGCTGTTACATCAATTACTCACAATTCACGATCCACTTGATGCTGAAACTCTGAAAGGGGCCTTTACACATATTAGCAGCGGATTCGATATTGGATAGGTACCCTGATAAATAACTGAATAATCTCCCACTGCGCAGTGGATGAGAAGGGGGCGTAGCCCTTTGGTAGAATACCTGACTGTCCCGCCTGTCATACATGCTTCTCGGATTCGAGCCCAGCTGATCCTATGAGGTGTTTTCAGATAAATTTATCTAAGGTCAGGTTGAAACCAGTGTATCGACGTTTAATTCGCGCTGTGCCACGCGCTGCGCGCTCGTTCATCACTGCGCAGTGAGAACTGATTTAGCATTTTGAAGAGATGAATCGCTTTATTCTACATTATGTTCCATCTTTGTGTATGTCACTTGAAGTCGCTTTGTTCTTCCAATTTTGTATCGATGAATGATGACAAGGTTAATGTGACTCAGATACCGACAAATTATCCCTACAACCAAGATAGACGTTGACCCGATCTTGTTTTAATGTAGTCCCCCCCCCCCCCCTCACCTGGTGGGATGAAACTCATCAAGTGATGAACGTTGATAAATGTTTATGAACATTCATGAACATTCATCAATAGCTTATCAAGCCAGTTTGTTCAATAACTGTTCATCAAAAACAGCTCATGACAAATCATGGATATTGATGAAAACTTCATCAACTAGTGTTGTTCATGATATAGTTCATGAAATTTATATGGAGAGTTTGATAAACAGTACATAATTTATGAATGACATAGCTCATGGTTTGTTCGTTAAAGGTCATTAGAGATTGTTTCAAGAACTTTTATTAATTATTATGAATTGGATAAGTCTTAATTCGATGCATGGCTAGTTCATTAAAGCTCATGACGGACAGCTTCATGAACTGTGATGATTTGTTATGAGCTTGAAGTCTTAATTTAGTTCAGGGTTTGTCCGTGAAAGTTAAAGGACCGTGGTGAAAGAGATAGACTGTTGCTGCAAAAAGAAACAATGACAAGTTCTTTCCCCGTATTGCTCAATTTTGGTTGCACTAAAAATTATGTTCTAAACCTCACATTTGTTTATCAGTTTTTGCAAGCTTTCCAACAAGCCCACATCGAAAGCCCTGGGTCGCTTGGCTCGAGTCATGTGACGTAATCAAGTTACCAGAATGAGGAGCCGATATTTCTGTGACGTTTGGAGATACGACGTTTAATTGCGATATTTTAGTATTACTTTTTGAAAACCTGTCCACAGAGCTAAGCAGAATTGCGTTATGTCTGCTGTCGGAAAACATACGCATTTTTGCAATAAAGGTTAAAGGTTTGCAGATAGACAAGGTCGGATATATTTTCTAACATGAACCTTTAATGGGAGTATCACTAGGAAAAGAATCCCCCAAATTGATGGCGAACAACGCAATTTAGCGTGATCCCGTTATTTGGATCTTAATCCGGATCACCATGCAATCCGATCGTCCTCAAAAATAAAATAAATGATTGTGTGAAGCTGCACTGACTATTGCAGCTTGATCGGTTGAAAACTTGGCCTGGCCTTTAGAAATTTGATTTAGAAAAAAATGATTTAGAAAACGGATTTTGAAAAGATCTAGCCTAATTACCCTGACGAGTATGGTGTCAATCGCGCACTGGCTAATTAACTATTTAATTAGCAAATTAACCCTTTAACCGCCGGTGTCGCATATATTCGGGTTTTCGTTTTTATTAGCACATTAAATACCACCTTTTAAACATGTTAAAGATAAAATATGACATCAATCAGCAATATTTGAAAACAGTTGACCTCCATTTTGTCAAATCTGAATAATTTTCACTCACTTGAAGTTGTGGATCGCGTCAGCGAGACACAATTTCAAGTGTGTGAAAACTCAAATTTAATAATTTGGCGGTTAAAGGGCTAAGACTTTCTGAGATAGCTTATCAACCACAGAATACATAATATTTGAAAAAAATAGTTTTCCAGTTTTCTTGTTTTTCGTTGTTGTTTGGGAATATTCATCAACAACTCATGAACACCCTGATGGACGTTCATGAACGTTCATAGGTTTTTGTTCATGAACTGATGAACATTCATAAACTATTCATAAATGTTAATGAATAGTTCATGATCATCTCACCCGTCTGGGATAGTATTATCCATGCCGGGAGTCACAGTGACAGCACGGTGCAGCCCTCCAAAATTTGTTTTGCAATGCCAAAAGGCAGTATTTGCTCACTTGTAAAGTGATAAGATACTGTCTTTCATCTTTACACAGCAACAATAAGTATTGTAGTCAATTTTGACTAATTGTGGAGCTCATACAGAGGTTCACTGAGCCCTCAGTGTCTCCCTCGTGAGAGTCACTGATGCTGTGTGAATATAGAGGCAGAAGTACATGACATGAATCCAAGATTAACTGTGACGACTTTCTTTTAGTATCACTTAAAATGATGCATAATCATTTAAATAATATTTAAATACCAATAATTTGTGAGAAAAAATGACATATTATAACATTGCATGGGGAATCATAGTCGAACGTGATCTGCACAATAATAATTATATTTATAAGATGCATTAGTTAGTAATGCTACTTGCAGTATTTGTTATAACCCTTAAAGAGCGGGGACCGTCTATAAACATCAGATTCTGACGACTAAAGTCGATCCCTGCACTGTAAGAGTAAAACTATTTATAATGGACGTAACCCCACAACATGGGTATTAGAATGAATCAGAAAGAGCTGATTACGACATTTATGGTGATTTCGCATTGATTAAAACGCTTTGGTCTCCATGATTTTTACAAAATTAATTCGGCGTTGTAAGGGTTAAAGTCGTGAACTTTTGGAGACTAATAAACCTTTCATTTTGAAATCATCATAAATGTCTTAGCTGCTGTTTTCACTTCATTTGAATACATATGTCATCACGGGTCTACGGCCATTATAACTATTTTACTCTTTCAGTGCGGGGATCGACTTTAGACATAAGAATCTGACGTCTACAGACGTCAGATTCTGACGTATAAAGACGGCTCCTGCGCTGAAAGGGTTAAAGCGCTCGTACCAAATTAAACGAAAATCACCACCTGAAGCAGTGCACTACCTGCCAAACATTGCACATTTTAGCGGAAATTTAAGCGGCTATTGTCGTGCTTAGCTGTGAAAGTTTTAACAATGCCCATGATCTTCAAAACATAATTAACTTATCATGCTGGGAAATGTCAAGAAAGCAATGCTTGTTCAGCCTTGATGATAGACACTTGTTTCACATAAATCCACAAGGAGGGATGTAATTAGCTCGAATAAGTTTCATTATCCGTGATACTTTTGCTCTATCAGATCTCATTAATAGTAGGGTATATCCTTAATAATAGGATAAAGGCTTTAGATTAAAATATTTGAAAAAGTTTCATTTGGATAATGACAAATTGATTATAAATATGTTGAATTAATAATATTTTTTTGGTTTGGTATAAAAATAATAAACTTTTTTTTCAGATAAAGTTTTGTAACAATGTAAAGTAACAGGTGGCTAAATTGGGGTTTCGGTAAGTAAAGGGTAGAATAAACATGCTGTCCTGGGCTGTTTACATGTGAACCACATGGTGGAGACGGTACTGCGACAAGTACTAATTGTCATACAGGACGTCCCCTATTTCTAGAGGCCTGTGTGAGTCGGTTCTGGAAAACAGCCCAGGAATGTGAATGTATATCAAAGTAAGGATCCTGATTGGTGGAGACGTCATTTCATCACAGGAAGGGACCGCGCCCGTCGGGATCCGCTATAAAGGAAGGCGCCCACAGCCTTCGAGAGAAAATTCAGAGGGAAATTCAGGGAGAAAGTCAGAGAGAAATTGGGGAGTATTGTAACAGAGACGTTTCGGGTTTGGCTAAGTTTAGTGGGAGTTGCTTCGGTATCTAACATCTTGTAGATCACTGAAGCAACAGCAAAATTACACAACGAGATATAAGTACTAACATCAGTGTACTGAGAAATTGAATGTTTTTTGTTTAATATATATTTTATATATATTCAAGAGTTAATTTAAGTTTATCCACGAGTGTTGTGTTTGCCGTGCCAGAGCATTTGGACAACCGACGATAGCGTGTCAACGTATCACGGATAAAACCAGTTTACATTGGTGCCGTGACCAGGATTTGTGTCACGGATAAAACCAGTTTACATTGGTGCCATCTGACAGGATTTTAATTTGAAAAAGCAAATTAAATCAATGCAAGAACCTGGTTGAACAACTTGGAAAGTTACAAAAGTGACTGGACAGTGGCACGGCAAAACAAAGATCAGTGGATAAATACTAGTTATTGTAGTGGTTGCTATCGGAAGCCGCTACTGTTATCAAGACGGGGATAAATAAACGGGAGCTAGACGGAATCAGGATCCAGACGGAGTTGGGCGTTTGCCAGGACTGACGGGAATCCACAGGACAGACACAGAGTTGGGCGTTTGCCAGGACTGACGGGAATCCACAGGACAGACACAGAGTTGGGCGTTTACCAGGACTGACGGACCCAGAGGACAACAGACGGAGCAGGATCAACAAGATCTAGACAGAAGCTACATAACGTTGGGATAGTTGGCTACACACAGACATGTAGTCCGAGGTCAGTTATGGTCTAGGCTGCTGTAGTTAAGGTTCATTTATCTTTATATTTTTGAGAAGCTTTTGGCTGATCCATTGGAAAAAAAACAAAACAAAAATATAATTATTCCAATTAACTGGTATCTCTGGTCTCCCGGGGAAAACACATTTTGACAATGTAATTGAAAAAATTAAAAAGGGGGGACTAAAGCTCTATACAACAGCATTGTAATCAAGACAGGGTTAAAATGGGAAGATAATCGGGACTACTAGTGACAAATATTACTGCTGAGAATAATAAGAAGATAATACTCATTAGGACCCAGAGTACTGGGGCCTTACGGTCGGACGGACAGGCATAAAAAGACGCAAACAAGCTGGGGGAGGTACTTGTGTATACAGAGACTGTTTACTATTGAGTATACAGTGACGGGGGGAGGTGATAAGGCAGTAGGCCTATGAGGAGCGGGTCAAATAACTGCGCCCCAGAAAATAAGGATCAATCAAAGGATTGATTAGGCAGTTCAGAAATTATGTGGAAACATATAAGGCGAACTGAAGAGGGGAATATGGAGGAGATTCTGGGGATAATCCGCCAGTATCTCACAGCCATAAATCAGAGACGATCCATTGAACGAGGACGTAAATAATGTTGAGAAATAACATTATTAGGACAAGTCACTCAGAATGGTCGTTTCCGGTAGTGTAACTGAGAAATCAGATTGGTTAATCATTTTGTGTGATTTTCGAAATTAATTAGTTACTGGTTATGATCCGCCAGTAAAGGACAGCCATAAATCAGAGACAAGCCATTGAACGAGGACGTGAATAATGTTGAGAAAATAATATTATTAGAACACGTCACTCAGAATGGTCGTTTCTGGTATTGTTAATTGAGAAATCAAATTGGTTAAATCAAGAAGATTTTGTGTTAATTTTCGAAATTAAATAAATATATTCAAGGACTTGTATTGATTTTCAGAAATTTGATAATTAATTGCAAGGGGCTAAATGTATTATTCGGATTTTTTTTTAACTCTAAAATACAGTATTAATGCTAGAAAAAAAATACAGTCGCAATTTAATTTGGGGTTAAGGAATATTACATAATATTAGTGCGTATACGAAATGTAAGAAGACACAGTGCAGACATGGTTAGACGGAGGCCTGTATCACAAGTTAGTAAAAATATACCTAAGTATGTTCAGCTCAAAGTAGCTGTAACGCGTGATAAGACGCAGGGCAAAATTTGCTAACATGTCTGACGGTAAATCTGAAGACAATCTCCCCGTGCTCATGTTGAGCTAAGATTATCTGAATGTTACATTTCAGATATAGCGGAGATGAAAGGTGAATATGAATGATTATTGAGAATTATGTAAGCACAATTGAAAATTGGGAAAACGCGAATTGCTAAAGAACGAGGTTCATAAAGGGAGGGAAATTTGTTTTTTAAAAAAAGTAGATAAACGTAAACAACAACGCGACAGCGAATAAGGTGAGGTAGATAATGCAGATATCAGTAGTAGGTTTAACGCTGATATGGGATTAAATGTTGATAATATTCATGAGAAGAATTTATCAATGAAGGAACGGTGCTCTCTCCTGATCAGGGAGATGCAAATATCAGTAATAGGTTTAACGCTGATATGTGATTAAATTTGATAAATTTCAAGAGAAAGAAATTATCAATGCGGTAACAAGGAGGATATTAGAGGAGTTAAAAAGTTGATAAATTTCAAGAGAAGAAATTATCAATGCGGTAACAGAGATCGCCCGGGGTTTGAGGATATGGTACAGATATCAGTAGATGTGCACGCTGATATTATCGCTTGATAAAATTCAAGAGAAGAATTTATCAAGGAGCATAAGCGTGATAAATTTATGGACAAGAATTTATCAATAAGCAGTTGCTGATGTAGCGGAGTTTACCCCTTGTTGAGGGGAAGATATCAGCTTATGTGTAAGTTGGTACATGTGTAAGATGAGGTGTTGATAATAGTAAAGAGAAATACAAATTATCACAACTATACCATCATCGGGGGGATATCAGGAGAAAGTTATGTGATATGTGACTGAAGTTGATAACTTCAGGAGAAGAAGTTATCAACACATGAGATAGTATACATGGGTTTAATTTTAAGTGAGAAAAAAAAGTAACCCACGTACGAGCATCAGGTAAGAAAAAATGTTATTGTGTTACAGTGCCAGAGCTTTGCTAACTCATGGCGGCTGGCGGCATAATAACATTGGTGGCTGCAATGGATATGGGTAGTGAATACAGTAGAACCCATTGTTTTAACGGCTATATGTTGTTGGCAATAAACGCTATCAGACTACAGTTCGTCCAGCTGTTTCGTATGGTAAACTAAACATGTCATGCCATGCTTTCGCTGACCAAATGACTTTAGCACGTTATTACTATCACGAATCAGAATATCATTTAAAATCTATAGGCAAGCTGGTCCATTTGAATAAATTTACGGGTGACATTGTGTGGGGACCGCTCGACGAATTAGGTGACGACATAGATCTAATAGATGAAATAAATAGACTACCAAAATTAAATGACATAGATGACATTCCCTTAAGTCAATTGATAAAGAAGTTACATCGATCTAAGATCGTAACTATGACACCAGTAGAGAAACGCCACAGGTATGTTACCTTCACACTGGGAGGGTTAATGATTTTGATAATAGCGGGGTAGGTGCTGTGGGCATAGTATACTGGAGATACCCTGGGATAATTAATAAATTGTTAAAAAAAAAAAAAAAAAAATTGAGTAAAAATACGCAGCCTAGACTTTATAACACCTGCAAGTCACAAACATCAAGTGGTGAGAACACTGCCCTGTTGGCTCTGTCTGCGACGGTCAGAAGTCTAATCAGACTGTCTTCCTGATGACTGGATATTATAGATAGAGTGTATGGTTAACGTGTGTAGGAGACGTCCTACGAGACACAGTTAATAATTTTGAGATGATAATGACTGTAAATAAACACTATGTTCCAGAGGCAGTGGATGCTGAGAAGTGGTGTAGTTAAAATGTAAATTGTAAGTAATCATCGTGCATTTTTGAGAGTGTTTTCCACTCAAGACATTGTTCCAGAGAAGAGGAGATTATACATTATATTTTGATGAAGTAGAGAAACAATAATGTTAAGTGACAAAAGAAAAATATAGGTGGAAGATGGTTGACCTCCGAAACTTATATTTTTATTTTATATATGATTTTACTAATCATAGGGATTTTAAGGGATTGAAATATGGAATTCAAGCGTGTGAACAAGTTGGATTCCATAGGGGGAGGTATGTAACAATGTAAAGTAACAGGTGGCTAAATTGGGGTTTCGGTAAGTAAAGGGTAGAATAAACATGCTGTCCTGGGCTGTTTACATGTGAACCACATGGTGGAGACGGTACTGCGACAAGTACTAATTGTCATACAGGACGTCCCCTATTTCTAGAGGCCTGTGTGAGTCGGTTCTGGAAAACAGCCCAGGAATGTGAATGTATATCAAAGTAAGGATCCTGATTGGTGGAGACGTCATTTCATCACAGGAAGGGACCGCGCCCGTCGGGATCCGCTATAAAGGAAGGCGCCCACAGCCTTCGAGAGAAAATTCAGAGGGAAATTCAGGGAGAAAGTCAGAGAGAAATTGGGGAGTATTGTAACAGAGACGTTTCGGGTTTGGCTAAGTTTAGTGGGAGTTGCTTCGGTATCTAACATCTTGTAGATCACTGAAGCAACAGCAAAATTACACAACGAGATATAAGTACTAACATCAGTGTACTGAGAAATTGAATGTTTTTTGTTTAATATATATTTTATATATATTCAAGAGTTAATTTAAGTTTATCCACGAGTGTTGTGTTTGCCGTGCCAGAGCATTTGGACAACCGACGATAGCGTGTCAACGTATCACGGATAAAACCAGTTTACATTGGTGCCGTGACCAGGATTTGTGTCACGGATAAAACCAGTTTACAGTTTTTTTTGAATTATCTTACACTTTTGTAAATAGTGAATCAGTTCATTTTTAAACTTCGCATACAGTTTGTATACAAAGTAAATGGCAAGATTTTAGTATTAATGTAGCATTTAAAAAATGAGCTTGAAACACTGGTCTCATATTAGGTTTTGCTGGGCCAACATAAAAAAAACAACGCTAGGTTGTTCTGTGGATTGTTTTTGCAGAGTTAATTGTCTTTATCATGTGACAATGAGATGCTCACATCTGCTTGTTCCACTTGTATAATAACCATTAACAAGATATTTTTATGTAAATCTGTTGTAATCTCTTGTGACTAGTTCTATTGAATTAAACATGATATTAATTACTTCATTAACGCTCACTGGCATGTTAGAGCTCCTTATATTTAAATCTACCTAATTTATTCAATATTAGTTGTTCCCCAGGGATTCGTCCTCGGTCCATTTTTGTTTCCTCTTTACACAGTTCCACATACATGTAACACCGTTATTCTGAGAAACGATATAATCAGGCAGCAGTTGTGCAGTTGCGCTCATTTTGCCAACTCTAGTTTTTTTTTACTTTTATATCATCGATAACATTGTAATGAACATAATTAAACTTGTTGCCAGATTCCGAATCATTATTTTTATGTTAGACAAAAAAATCATCATTTCAGCTTTTACCGCTACATTTGATCAAATTTATGAATGACACTTGTTTTACAACAGATATGTAGCAAACATGAATTTGTTGTACTAGTTTATCTCACGCACGGGCATTTGCATAGTTTTTAATTTTGCAAGCGTTTTGATCAGTCAATGGTGTTGATGATACTCGTCAGTAGTGTAGTGTACCATAGAAATATAACAAGGTTTGAAACGGGTCACCCACCCCTTCCTGGATTTATAGATAGATCTATTGGTCGACAACCGCCATCATCCTATGTGCTATATTTAGTAACATTGCGTCATTTTCTTTCCTGGGGCTGATTGGTCAAGATAGGTGCCGTCATGAGACGACGTAATAATATGGGCTCCAAAGAGTAACATTATTTATAATTGCCTATTTTCAATAATCCCCATCTAGAAAAAAATATAATTTTACGGTGCTATATATAAATGGACAACATTAATGTTCAGTAGTGAAACTGGATAATTAACATATTTTGTGACAATGAAAAATTCGTCCTGGTGTGAAAAATAATTAAATAAATTGATACTCAGTCGGGTTGTAGTGATGTGTAACCAACTGGGGTGATGGATGTGAGCTATCATTGTTATCAGCCGTCATGTACACTTGCCACACAAACTGGAGACGTTAAACCAAATGTTGATTCGATGTTGGGCTACTGTCATCAGCCCAACATTAAGCCAACTTTGAGTCAACGTCTCGTGGCTTGTAGGTGTAGTAAGTGGATGTAGATGTTTCCCTCTCACTTAGCTGTACACATTAACAGGCGACATTACTGAAGGAGTTGGTGTACGTGGGTGGAGAAATTGTACAATGATCATCAGGGAAGACACTTCACATGATAGTGTTCTCGTTTTTAATAAACTGTTTAATATGAATGACAAACACTATGAAATACTCAATCTGTCAATTGAAGTTCATAAATTGATCATTACGTGTCGCACTGGGAAAACTTATAGGTTAAGACAACTAATATATCTAACTTTATTCAAGTATATTAAATTTTTAAGTATATTAAATTACGATGAGGCCTACTGGATTGCATTCCTATTGGAATGACTACTAAACCACCAGTATTTAGCTGGGGGTCAGCATTAGGCATGGTTCTAGGTGGTCTTCCAAGTCTCATTTTTTGTTAGATGAATGCATTTTGGCGCAAAATTATAACATTACGGCAAACAAGATACTAATATTGCAGTGTCATCAGTTAGATTTCGACCTCTTCCTCTGAGATATTCATATTAGTCAGCCAGCCAACATATGCTATCATTTCAACACATGGCGAATGTTTGTTACAAGCAAACCAACAACACAGACATGTAGTTTAATAACCCAGAAATAACGTCTAGCCTGCTGACATCATTTTTTTCAATCGGAAAGTGTCTAAATTAGCGAAAACAAAATGGCCGCCAACTGACGCTATTATATGATGTAAATCGCTATAACTTTGTCAATATTTATCCTTTTCTAATGATTTTGGTGTGTAATATAATGTTTTCGTGGTCAAGGAACATGATTATGACAATAAAAACATGATCGAAGTCTTTTTTATTTGATAAAATCGTCATATGATGTAAAAAAATCAAGTATTTAGAGGTAAATCCAACAACTGTATCTTTCTGTTATGTCTTTCTAGGCATAGTTTCCAAACTAAGCACGTATTAACTGGTCATAATCGGTGTACTAAATTATTAGAATATTATTGAGAAATAAACGTCACCAAAAGAATTTGGTCCATGATAATAGACGACAACTCATGATGTTGGGTTACAACAATTTTCGGCATACAGCCGCAGGCACGTGTGCAGATTTGATGAGTGTTGCTGCAATTACATGCCGAAGACTGACATTTTGTCAGGCAGCCACATGCTACTAGTTCAAGACATACCTTTGGAACTGCAGGCAATGTTGACCATGTAACTGCCAATCTAATGCCCATAGATAGCCATCCATCAGATGACTCAGGTGAACCAGCAAATGATTGAATACACTGCTTATCAGCGTGCAGCCATAACTTGGATTGATAATTCGCACGCATAGCATGTAGCTGCATATATCAGCCCTGGCTTTGTCAACGTCACCTTTAACATCGGGAGCCATGTACAAATAGCATATGAATTCTTCAACTGGCTCGAAAGGGCCATCACGACCTACCCTATCTAGAATGTATTTATTTGTATATATCGTCGCCTCGGAGCTAAATGATCCTATCTGACACTCGTCAGAGTGGCAGATAGGATCCTTTAGCTCCGAGGCGACGATATTATATATAGTAGTAGTAGTAGTAAATCATTGCTTTACGTCACTTTTCGGCACAAAAGTCTTTTGAGTGACATTGTAATATGATAAAAACTTTGCAGTCAATTGATGAGATGAAATGATGTACAGATGATGCTGTGAGGGTGGGGGTGATAGGGCGTGGTGGGTTATTGAGAGCGTTTTCCTTCGCTCACCCGATAAGGGGTTCTGGGCATGTCTAGGAGATCTACCCCCAGACATGCCCAGACAGCCGGATACTTGAGTTTCGCTGTGCAATTTAATGCTGGAACTCGGATAGTCCCATGAGTAACAATAGGGAGGATAACTCCCTCTGGGTAACTCCATTCATCCCACGTGAGAGACCTAATGTCAAACACGCTATTGCTGGTTAATTAAGGCGACCACAGCCTACACCAGCGCCAGCACTGATGCTAGAGCTGCATTAGCATCGCAGTTGAGCGGAGGAACCAGGATACGCCACTGGCAATCCGCCCAAAGATTATGGCCAGATACGAGGAGGCCGCAGCTTCCCTTGGATGATTGCTGTGGACTGGTGCTTTCGTACCATGCCATACAGCATGCAACTGACGGAACAGATTCCTAATGACCCTCCCCGGATGGGGGCAAAAAGTACTACTACTAGCAATCATCTCGGTACCCCTCTTAGTTGGTTCTAAACCATGGAGGAGAATTTGTATATCAGCCTCCTCATGGTCACAGGTCAATGCAAGAACCTTTTCTCGGCTGGATGATGAAGTTTTGTCTTTGCAGGCAAAGCTTCCTTCCAAAAGTTATTCGCACGCTGCTAGGACATTTGGAAATTCCTTCACAAGATCTTCTGCCAAAAATGCTTCAAGATCACTATTATTTTTGGAGAGTGAAACAAATTATGCCCATACTTGAGGCAGTGGTACCAACCCATTACTCACAACTTTACGGATTGGCTTCTTAAGCAATCTTTGCATCAGACGTCTGTCAGCTTTCACAACTTTTTTTACATTCCCAGTTGTATTGACAACAGATTTGTACAGACTTGAGAATGTCCTCGAGTTTTGTCTCTTCATTGGAGAAAAGAACGGGATGTTCCTCTCAACGATGAGTGTAGACATATATTACCTGACTAGTTCTGCACCAC
Organism: Flabesymbios commensalis; assembly: GCA_964017125.1. Classification (NCBI taxonomy): domain Eukaryota; kingdom Metazoa; phylum Annelida; class Polychaeta; order Terebellida; family Flabelligeridae; genus Flabesymbios; species Flabesymbios commensalis. The sequence goes on along the minus strand of CAXHKU010000835.1, from coordinate 44,020 downwards.
GTGTATTTGCAGGCCGAAGAGCACCCTCAATGTCTTCTGTTCCTACATCATCACATAATTTCAAGAAGCTCCATATATGTTGACCAATATAAATAGTTTGGGTCTTCACTGAAGATCTTGTTGAATTGAATCCATAATCCATTTGTTATAACACTTTCTTTCAATGTTTGCAACAGCTGTAAAACCTGCTCACCTGCTCTTCTATATCCACTGTTTCATTGTGTTTATCATGCAAAATTTTACTTCATCATCAAGGTCTTGCAATAATGATCTTTCTCTAGCCCATGACTGAAATAATTTTAATTTGATCCGACAAAGTGCTTCATATGCAATCACCTGCCCCCGAACAGCTCGATAATATGTTTTACCTTCCATCATAGCACTTTGTAGAATTTTGTGCAAATGCGCCAGACTCCATCCAGACATCATCTAGGCCTGCATTTCCCATAATTATGCTGGCCAATGGCCTTCATGAATTGAATAAGATGTGCAAGCCACCCATCATTACTACAACATTATCATATTTATCAGGATTTGACCACTGTAGTTCTTTTGTTCTGCTATAGAGAGGTTGATCTCCGACAATCACAACATGTTTCTGGCCAAGATGATGCATCATCTGGAATTTATTCAAAATTGTCACCACAGTATTGTTTTCATCAGCATGGGCATCATTCCAACAACTGTTACTGTTGCTTCAGAAACACCACATGCAACATGAAAAGCTGCCCATGATGGAACATTTTGTTCATCTTGGTTGTACATACGAGCCAATATCCAAGCTTGGTTTGAAAGATTTTATATGGCTTGGCATCCGTTTCCCATGTCCCATATTTCTGATTCAACTCAACTTGTTATGATCGGATTTGGCCTTGCACCAGTGTATACAGGTGCGATGTCAATAGTGTGAAATTTCTCAAGTAGTTTCTGGGCCGGTACTCTATTTCTTCCTGTTTTTACAGTCGTTTGTTATGGTAGTGACGGTGGCCCATGTTGCCACAAAACACATTGTGTGGCATGAAACGTATTTTTCTCATCTATAGTCTCTTCTAAAACATCGATGTTGTCAAATGATGAAAGTGTTATACGACCAGGTGTGTATGGTGATAGACCTATACCAGTTGGAATATATATGTAACAATTCTGTTCATATCTTCGTAAAATGTCATTGGCTATTTATGAGTCAATTATAGGAAGTGTATCAATTCCAACAGTATGACCGGCTGCATGGAAGATGTTTACCATTTTTTTTCTGAACGTGTAGCCTGATGAAGAGCCAGACCAAGGTCCACGTGCTTTGGTGTCATTTTTTTACTTTTAGAGGTAGTGTAGACTATCTTGAGCAATGCTACATATTCCTACTTTCAATGAATTATTTTGTTCTTCTAATGCAAGGATATTCCCCCCCACCAAACAAAACACTCAAGGAAAGGTAGAGACTATTTTGGTATAACATCTGAAACATGATCCATGTCCATACCACGCCAACTAGTATCATGACCTGGTGAATCTCTTAGATCCGCTCGCAATTGAAGAGCAGTGGGAAATATTTCCTATAGTGGAGTTGCATCAGGCGTTCGTCATCAGACGAGAGTGAGGAATCATCTGAATGATCTATTGCAATAGTTTTCTTTAAGATCTTTGATACAGCAATATTCGTTATATCACATGGGTAAAACATCAGTGATGACTTAGGATCTAGTTGACGGGATGTACTGCCACTTACTCACACAATTTGTCTTACGAAAAGAAGGTTTGTCAACAACCCCCGGTGACGTTCTATGGCATAAAATGGACATGATGATGTTTGCTTGTAGCAAGCAATTTCCATATGTTGAAATTATATCATATGTTGGCTGGCTGACTAAACATCAAAATGACGATTTTAATAAATAATAATGTGATGATGGTATTAAAATTGTCCACATGCATACACCCACACCAAAATAATATTAAATGGACTGGCCCTGATGGACTGGCCCTGTCTGAGCCAGTGAGTTTTTATTGTTATAATGCCAGGGGCTGATCTAGGATTGTTTTAAACATATATAATGCATTATCAATGTGGATTTATGTCAGCTATTTTGATTTTTATGTGATTTTCTGAACATTTTTTTCAAAATGGCTAATAACAAACATGGTATGTCCTTGCTACAAAAGTGACTATTTTTCGCGCAATGTAGCTTTAAAACTATGTTTGTGGGATTTCCAAAGGGGTGTAGCCCCTTTGGTGTAAATGAAGCAGGTGAAATGGTGCGGTACCTGATTAAGACACTGGTTGACGTTGCATCTTATCTATACCAAACGGCGTAAACGACATTTATGGTGTGTGTATTACATGGGGTAATGTTAAACCTTTTGTTTACTATAGTCAGCAAATCATAAAGTTTCATATTTAAGGGGATTAAACTCAAATTTACTTTATGATATATGATTCGCTAAACAAGATAAATTTGCAACAGAATACCAACTTAAATAACATCATATTAATTATAATAATAATAGCTGTACCGTCAAAATAATTATGTGTACATTTATTGGCATAGGACCTTCTAAGCATAATACCAGTTTAATGTGCATATATTATATGCAAATTAACTTTAACTTTTTAACCGCCATGTGATTTTCATTCACTTTTTGCAAACACAATTGACAACTATAAGTAAGCGGAAATTATTCAGATTTAGCGAAATAGAGGTCAATGATTTTGAAATCTTGCTGATTTATATCAAAATAATACAAATATAATCGTGACCGCCATTGACCTATGGACCAGAAAAGTAGGCCTACATCCATTTTAAAAGTCCATAAAGTTGACCAACACTTCATCACACCAAAACGTGCTCAAATTGTTCAAAATACATTGAATCTGATGAGTAGCCTACACCAGTAGTTCATATGTGTACATTTTTAATATGCGCTCGGTGGTAAAGTCAATACACCAGCAAAACTGGCTACACTGATCCAATGTTGATTTAATGCTGGCTCGTTGTCTACGACGCTGACCCAGCATTAAACCAGCAGTGGGTTGACTTGTCATATTTACACTGACAGAAATATATGTTGTTTTAATATTGGCCCAGCATCTTCGACGCTGGCCCAACATTAAAACAATATACCCCGAGCTGTCATATGTTGTACAGGTCATACATTGTACCCACTGGTGTATACAAGTTGATTTCCATTGAGCTTAAAAGAATACATGGTGCCTAATGACGACTATTTATTTTTAACCAATCGTCACTGCCTGCTGCCTTGAGTGCAAATGACGCAATGTTGCTAAATATAACATTAGGACGATGGCCGTTGTCGACCAATAGGTCACTCTTTAAATCCATGTAGGGGTAGGGGGATCGTTTCAAACCTTGTTATATTTTTATAGTATATGGACTGTGGACTGTTGGAGACAGTGACTATGGTGACTTATCAGAGCGCTTGCGATATAAATAGCTATGCAAATGCCTGTATCTCACGTATGATAATAGGGCATTAAGACAGTATTAAGGCATGTAAAGGTAATTTTGCGTGTGTTGTAGTCTAATAACTCCCAATTGTCACTGTTTAGTTTGTTGGCGACGAAATTTTATTTGTACTGTCATAGTTTTGACACACGTGCCACATAAGCATTATGTGTGTATGGGGTGTTGGTGTTCCCAATGTAGAAGGTAATTATTGAAAGTTATTGACCCTATATTACATTTTGCTAAATAAAGGTCATCCGTTCTTTCGTGAGGTACATTCGCCACCTCTCTATCTGCTCAATTTGATAAAATCATTCAAAATGACGAAAATGCATTATGTCGCCAGAATGCATAGATGATTTGAAATGGCTTACCAGTAATATACCTCTACGAACATTTTTTGCTGTAGTGTTAGTTTATTAAACATGTATCCATCGGCCAATGCGTGCTTTAAATGCTTTATTGGATCTTTAACATATTTCATAGTTTTATGGGTTGATCTAATCGGTTGCATTCGGATTTTCTTGCAAATAATATTCCATCTGAAGCTGTGACTTTTACTATGACGGCGTTAAGGACTAAATAAGTAACTCCTCAAAAAGTATTTTAGAAATATTTATACACCTATAGTTCATGCAACATAAATTTTATAATAATCTGAATAAATTCGTTTGTCTCGCTAGTCTATCTGACTGATTTTATGATTAATTTATAGTTTATATTGTTGTGTTTTTGTGGATACTCCAGAACAACATCATCTACAGTATTATCGACAATCTTAAGATAGCTCTGTTTTAAGAATAACAAATAATCCATAAAATTACACTCCAAAAATTATGCATCAATCAACCCTTTTGTAAAATTCGTCAACTATAAAAATATCTATATTTAATTGTGATATTTTTTTATTCATCTTGTATGGAATATAGGCAATAGAACCAATAGTCCTTGTCAATGGACAGCCACTCCTTTGGCAATTATATACCGTAGCAAATCCTATAAATAATAAAAAAAACATAGCCTGACTAAAAATGAAATATCTTTTAGCTGTTTAATTCATTGGTAAGTCTAGCAATATATTCCAGTAAAATTAGTACTAAATTTAATCCAAAGATTAGAAAAAATAGGAGAGAGATGAAATTTTGGATATTAGTTCCTGAGCTTTCAAAATCTGCAAATCTCAAAATCACCTGTAATCATCATTGTGCGTTTCTCGCTGGAGGGCAAAATTCTCGATGACCGCCAATAAAAGGGTAAGGGTCTTTTTTAATGTCATAAAAAGTTGTTTTTGATTGATTGATTGATTGATTGATTGATTGTCCCAAACACGCAGCTATTTTTGGCGAATTGTCAAACATTTTCATCATGCTGATATAAGTTTTTATGGAAAACCGGACTATGAACATACCAGGAATAATGGTTTGAATTCTGTTCCTTCTGATTTTTGGAATTTTGATTAATATAGCAGTTGAAAACGAACGAGCACGTAACAGTGACAAAGATTCGTGCACGAGACATGGATCTGTAGGCCTACAAAAGCAGCCTATGCCTACACGTGTAACATACAGTAGTCAGGATCTACACACCATAGGTCAACTAGTGCAACACAGGCGATCTATGTCAGTACTGTCACCTCACGTTGTCAGTATTGTGAGGAATCTGCGTTTAGCCCGAAATAAACGAAACAAGCGGGGGAAGCGTGGAGGCAAGGAGCAGAGAAAAAGGCAAGTACAAAATGAAGAATTATTTCAAGATATGCCACCCAAAATTGACACCACACTCAGTGCTAACAAATCACAACATATACATATGTCCTTAGTGAATGCGCGATCAATAAAAAACAAGGACATCATGATTATGACTGAAATTAAAGAAAATAACATCGACATATGTGTCATTACGGAAACATGGTTAAATACATTAGATGAAGCCTGGGTATCAGGGAGTGAATTTAATTGTGATGCGTATTCTGTTTCTACAGTAAACCGGAAAAAAGGCAGAGGTGGAGGACTAGCGCTTGTGTATCGCAGAGGTGCCACTGTAAAATTAAAATCATGTGCAAACAAAAACACATTTGAATATGCCATTTGGGAGTTCAAAAATCGAAAATCTACAATAAATATTTTCGCTGTGTACAGACCACCATACTCTCAAAAACATCAACGAACAATACCACAATTTATCGATGAATTTCTCGAAACAGTTAGTGATGAAATTGCAGAGATAGACAACGTTGTGATTTTGGGCGATTTGAACATTCATGTTGATAAAGTTGACGACCCAGAAGCTCAGGCTATGGTAGAATCCATGGAAGCCTTGGGATTTGATCAAAAAGTGAATTTTGAAACACATATGAAGGGTCATATACTTGATCATGTATATGTACCTGAGACATCAAATATGAAAATTGTTGAATGTATGCCTGGCACATTTATTTCGGACCATAGATTAATAATATGTAAACTTTCCATAATCAAAGAAGAAGTCACCACGAAAACAATAACAGGAAGAAGCTACCGGAAATTAGATACTGATAAATTTAAAGATTTAGTTGATTTTGGTGATATGAATGAAAACGACGATTTGAAATACCTTGTTAATCAAATGAATTCCACCACTACGAAATTACTGGACAAATTAATACCTGAAAAAACAATGAAAATCACTGAGCGACATAAAGAACTCTGGTACAGCAACAGAATAAGGGATCAGAGAGCAGTAGTAAGGCGAAGAGAACGGATATAGAGGGGTTATAGAGAAGAAGACCAACTAATTGCCTTTAAATCAGAGCGAAACAGATTGAATAGAATGCTGTTCAAAGCAAAAATTGATGTCATATCTAATGAGGTGATAAAATGCGGCAAAGATACTAGAGCTTTATACAAGCTGATTAACAACATCACGGGGGTCAGAAAAGAGAATCCTCTACCAAAATGTGTCACTGACAAGGACCTTGCAAATGAATTTGCTGATTTTTTTCTGGACAAAATTTTGAAAATTCGGAAAGAACTTGATAGTAAACATCTTTACATTCCATATGATCAAGTGGATGTTGTTTT
>CAXHKU010000835.1:0-32500 GCA_964017125.1 Flabesymbios commensalis | reverse complement strand
ATTAAGATAAATTAGTTTGAACATTTGTCGAATACTAGGCTACGCACTGATCGTAAACGATTCTTCTCAATCATTACCGCTAATTAGAAAAGTGAATTATACTTTTTAGAAAAGTTATTTTACCTGATAAACGTTCATTTAGAACCTTGTTTTTTTCAAATTTTTAAGCCTATAAGGAACCTTGGCACGTTTTGCTAAAGGTATTATTAAGATGTTTTGTGCTTTTAAAGAACCTTCTAAATGTCTATACACAAAAATGTTTCACGTAGGATATTAACGCCATATTTTGTGGATTTAGATAAGGTGCAGAAAATCAAAAATATGATAAAACTCACTATCAACATATAATATTTTAGTGACTATTCACCATGCTTCCCCAACATTGAGGCAGTTGTGTTTGATTAAATTAATATGGTAAATAGAAAATATATTTCAGGGGATATTACTATCTGATATATGCACAATAGGGTTCAAATTCTGCACCATAATGTATTTGTTGTAGCTAGATAAAAGTACATTTGCACATACATTTATTTTTATTTTTTGCGAGCCCAACTGGGACTCTTTTTTATTCTATGCAGTGCGAGTGCTGTTTATGTGCAGTATATAGGCATATGCGGGTTGACAGCAGGTCCGTATTGGACTACTTGACAGGGCTGTGAGACCAGCTTCCTGTCACTTGGTCAGGATGTAATCCACCGACTGACTGACCACCGGACCTATTAGTCCAGGCTGTTAGGGGTTTCTCCGTGCACTTTTGGAAGAAATTACCATTTTTTGCCCAGATGATCAGTAGCAAGTACTCTTTCGATCCTGATATAGCGCAGTCAATTCTGACACGATTAACATATAATTAACATGTAATTAGTATCCATAATTAGCAAAATCTGGGGGAAAATCCGGAGAAAATAATATCTCAAAAATAGGTGGGTTAATTTTTATGATTTTAAGTCTCTTTATCTGTTTGATGGAAAATTGACAAAACAAAAAATATTTTTGAGATCATTCATTGTCAAGGTCACGTGATGTTTTGAGATCAAAATCAAAATTGAGGGAAAATTGACAATTTCGAACATTAAAAAGCGCATTTAGAAAGTTTCAAATTAACAAACATTATTTAATATATTATTTAAAAGAAGCATCATCTATAACCTTTTATTTGAGGGTTTAGTGAATTATTTGTCTAATAACCGGGGTCATAATTGTTTGGACAATTGGTACACCCATTATTGTATTTTTCGCACGTGTCTCGTAAATGTATAAACGATTTTAAATATTTTCTTTTAATACACTGTGCATCTTATTGTTGTACAAAATGTTATTCACTATTATATATGGCATAACGGTCAAGGTCGATCAATAACTTCAAGGTCAAAGTCAAGGTAAAGTTGGAAATATATTTGGAATCTGGTTGTTGTATTTTGTGATGGGCGTCTCTGACATGGAATCAATTTAATGCCAATTATAATTATATGATTGGGTTGATTCAAACGTGAAAGTATTTTTTATCCAAGCAATAAAAAAGGAGATTCGATACTTTTAGGCCAAACATAGATGGTAAAATAGCCGACGTGGTGAACTTGTCAATTTAACGATACAATCGATGATGCAGAATATTGTTTGGTTATTCAAGCAAGTAACATTATCCTACTCAGACCTTTAACGTTTATCAATATTGTGCATATTTATACACTTCTGAAGTACAAATATGACAGCTACTACAAGCTCGGGGAAACAGCACTAAAACTGGAAATGCTACTGAAATATGTGCAGGGTTGAAATTGAGTCTTTATGTTTTATTCTTGATCATTTTCATTATACTTAGTGATTCTCGGTTCATAATATTGATTTCTGATCAAGATCTGCAAGGACAGTTATTATTGTTTAAAATCTCAAAATTTCACTAGCCCTAATAATAACTGGTCTACACGAACAAAGTAAGCTTGAAGCAGAGGTGTGTACTAGGCAGCCTTGATGAAAAATGTGTCCTTACTGCGTATAATGATATTGCAGGGTGAGGAAAAGGGGTCTGTTTTGCTGATGAGTGTGACAAAAACTATTAAAAAAAAATTACATGTTAAAGAGCTCTGATGTTAATCCAACAATCCAAAGAAACTACACAGCCAATGTTAAAATACTCGTTGACATGTTCAATAGCTTCCACCTATCTTCCAATCCCCAGAAGGTGTGATAAAAGTTGCCTGCTAAGCAATGGGTTATAGCTGCTATTAAAGATGTACATTGCTTTTCAGTTTCATGAAAGCACTGCCCATAAGCTTTCCAAGTATGAAAATGCATACAATCATTTCCAAGACATCTTGGTTGCCAGTTTGGATGATGGTGCATATGACCATCTCAAGACCTTCCTCAATGAATCGATACTATGGTAGTTTATTGGGCGGCAATGGTTCACGCAACAACAAAGTACAATATATCTAATTTCAATGAATATGTGCCGATTACCGTTCTCCTTATGTTGAGCGAGAACTCCCATAAAGCGTGATGGTGTTGTTAGAGAGACTAAAAAAAAAGAAAAGTGAAAAAGCTACAATATTTTCTAACCAAGGGATGGGTGTGAGGAGAAAGGTAACGATCATAAAAAGACAATCTTCTTAGAAATCTAAATACATTTTTTTGAGTAATAAAACCATCATCTTTTTAAATCTTGGCTTTCATAGCTCAAATAATATCTTTGAAGAAGCGTGCTATATCCACTTGTGAAAAATAAACAGTGATAGGTAAACAGGATAGGTAAAATGTCAGCATAATAAAAATGTTTAGCTCATTTCACCTACACATCCCTCTGTAGTCCCGAATGTAGCGCTCGGCTCAGTGTCCATTGATGACAGTAAAAATCATCGAATAATTTGTTGTGTCTGATTATTCGAAATCTTGTCATCATTCAAGAATGCAAAACAATACTTATCCGGAGAATCGCTGTTTTTTTGCCATGAACGTATGCAGAACCCATAGAGCAAGACAACTACCCATAACGGTGCTTGGTCCAAACCAGTTCGTATGGGTGTATACAACGTGAATCAGGTGATTTTTGTTAAGCTTCATTTATCTAACCAGAATTGCAAACAGCCACGTGATTCAGGCTGAACACCTATCCTCAAGTAGTCCAGGCTGTGTGGCCGTAGTGTGATATTGAGTTTGTGTAACCTGGAGAGTGACATGACAAATACTATTAACCTTTCTGTATTCACGAGTAGGAATTCTCTATTGCTGACCTTACATGCGTTGCACATGTTGTGGATCCTAGAGATTTATATCTCGATATGCCTGGAGCTCTCACATTTAATCAAAGTGAATCTGACGAATTTAAACCTTTTGCAGGCTAGTGTTCAGTTTAAGGTGTGTGTTCATATTGCTAACAAAACAAGGTCGAAGTTAAAAGTTCCAGCAGGTTAATGCTTTCTAATATATAATTAAAATTGACTAATTGACGCTTTTATTTTTTTCATGCGTCAGACGGAAGCACGACACAAAGGAAATCATGTGGTCTTAAATATAGTTCCAATTTCATTTTAATTTACTAAAACTGACTATTATTATTTTAATTTTGACCTTGAAGTCTGCTTTACCCTGATCTTTGTGGGATATGAAATAGTGCATAAGGTGTGGAACATCATTAACAATGTTTTACATGAAAATAATTGAAATCGACTAAATTATTCCTCAGATGACGATTCATACATGAGGCATGTGTGGTATAGACAACCCATGAGTAGATCACTTGTCCAGATCATAATGATCCCGGTTTTGGAGATACAGATTACATTATGCCATCAAATTTTGGTTTTTAGATTGGTGTATGATGTTTTTTAATCTGAAATAATTTTATTTACTTTTAAACATTTCATATTAGATTTTTTGTTCCGAATTTTTAAACTTTGCTCACATCTGACCTTGACTTAGCCGCATCACGTGACCTTGACCACTAATCATCCCAGGAATATTTTTATCGTGTAGATTATACGTTAAATATATAAAGTAACTCAAGTTCATTAAAGTCGATCTACCGATTCTTGAGCTATTATTTTTTCCTAATTATTGATACTAATTAAATGTTAATTAGGTGTTAATCGTGTCAGAATTGACTGCGCTATATCAGGATTGAAATTGAGTGCATGTTACTGATCATCTGGGCAAAAAATGGTAATTTCTTCTAAAATTGCACACACTCGCTCTATTTCGACCCTTACAGCCTGGACTGTCCCAGAGTTACCTGGGCCTGGCCATCACAAGCACCTGCGGGCCCTTGGTAGCTAAATGGGTCATAGCTTCGAGACGCCCCACAATGTCGCATCTTTTTAGTGGATGAATCTTAGATGACCATTACAATTTAAAATGAATGTAATAGTATCGTTTAGTATGCCTTTCAGCACGTGTCTCGTTGTCATTTTTTAAAAATGTAAAAAACTAGGAACCCAAATGCTAATTTTCTTTGTGTCGATCTCAATTTTGTCAAGTCTGCGAAAAATCCGTTTGAAGTAAAGATCCTGCGATATCAAATACTACACAACAATTTGTTATTTTCAGTGATGCCATTGAAACAGCGTTCAAACTGATTGCTGTAACACGTGATTATTGATTGTCCTCAATTCAATTGAGATAACTGTTTTTCACCCAGTTCTAATGTGTGTAGGCTGGAACATCATTAAAGAGACATGTTAATGACATGTGTGAGACATAACAGGTGATCTGTAGGAAATAGTATTAGTGTCGTTATACGCCATTTCGAAACACGTGAATAATCATGATTGGATGTAATAAACTGCTCTCCCATAATTAGTAATGGTCAAACCATATGAATGGACTTAATTATTTTATTTGTTCGATTTGAAAGGCTACATCTGCCAATTGGTGTAAGTGGCAGATAAATCCTTACCATATCCAATGTGATGTTTTAACCCTTTAACCGCCAAATTATTCAATTTGAATTTTCACCCACTTGGAGTTGTGTCTCGCTGACGCGATCCACAACTTCAAGTGAGTGAAAATTATTCAGATTTGACAAAATGAAGGCCAACTCTCTTCAAATCTTGCTGGTTGATGTCACATTTTATCTTTAATTTATGTCAAATGTGGTACTTTATGTGCTAATAAAAAATGAAAACTATATTAAATGCGGCATCGGCGGTTAAAGAGTTAAGCTTCTTTCACCATTGAAATAGTGTTGAAACAAGTTTTATGAATATGTTATCATACGATAGTCCAGGCAAACTATGAAATGACCCACCACTAATTGCAACAGAAATTATTCCTTCACCAACAGTCTCAGAAAATGTCTTAAAAAAACATCTTAAAAGACACCAAGAATCGCAGTAGTGGAAGAGTAGCTAATTTGCATAAAACCAAAATGTCCGCAAAAATATTTTTTTTGCGATATCTCGGCTAATAATCAATGTAGAATCATGATTTTGGTGTCTAACCATATGGTTTTGGGGTCAAAGAATCAGATGAGCACATTATTTAGCATCTCAGACCTTTTCTTGACAACATAAATATGATCGGCGTGTATGACGAATGCCGAATAGCGTAAAATTTCACGTATATTGATCACCCATCACTATGATGGCCACCATGTTATCAGGTTAATTCTGAGCTGACTTGTTGACTGACTTAATCATTGATTAAGTGTTGATGAGAAACCTGAAAAATAGTGTCATGAATGAATCGCGGATTTGGACATTGCCAGTTTTTTTCTTTTTCTCATGCTATATGTTCATGTGATAAAGCTCGTCTTTTGCCTGAAGAAAAAGACTCACTAGCCGGATAGCCATATGTGTTTTTAACATTCTATGCAGAAGAATATGGCTAGCAATAAAAACAAATCAAATTTGACCAAATCCTCCCCATGTGTGGGTGGATTTGGACATGGCTGGGGAGCATTTAGACATAATTAGAAACAATAACAAGAATCCCGAAAATCAACGTTTTTATTCATTGAGAGTCATATTATCTGAGCCATTTTATAATTTTAGTTATTGGGATAATGAATTTCATGCTGTGGGGAGTATTTGGACAAGTGAGTTGGGGTGGATATGGACATTGTCAAAATCCTCCCCCAAGTGTCCAATTCCTCCCTGAAAAGTGTCCAAATCATCCCTGAATCTTCTGTCCAAATACACCCAATAGCATGAAAATCTGTAAATAGCCCAATTCTCGAACAACAGAGACATTTGCCATACAATTGAATTACACAAAATGAGTAAAACAGCCATTGAAATATTTAAGGTTAAATCCAAGACTAGTCATTAATGAATAAAAAAACATTGAACTTACCTCTGACAAGTTACTTCGAGAGTTAAAAATCAAACCAAATGTGACCAAACATTAAAAAATGGCGTCTACTTACTTGGTCTTGGTAAAATGGTTCCCTAAATGCATCCCCTGGGGGTGGTGATCCTGTAGTGACGTCATCTATTGATAGTCTAGACCTACTGTCCAAATGCACCTTTTGTCCAAATCCTCCTGGGTCTCCACTACTCATATTAATTCTGCCGAGCAAGCCCTGACTGATATTTCATACACAACCAACCATTGTGCAAAACAAGGACATTTCACATGCACGACAATAAAGGGATATGACAGACACCCTTAAAATTATGTAGTATCTGATACCAAGAATCCCTTTCTCTCAGAATTAAACATTGCATATCATCGCGTCCGATATAGCAGGTGATGCCTCAGTTAATTATTATAGTACTCAGGAGATTGGTGAGAAAATACAAAGAGATATGGTGGGGAAAACCGTGGCACAGCACTCGTTAAAAACGAAATATCTGATATGTCACCTCAGCAACACCAATACCATGAATATAAGAGACGAGGTCATTCACATCGATTCTCAACTTCTCTTCAAGAGACTTGTAGCATCTGTACATGGTGCTGATGACTCACCAAGATAAGAGACGATGTCATTCACATTGATGCCTAATTCCTCTTCCAGAGACTTGTAGCTGCAGGACAGGGTACTGATAACTCACTAAGATAAGAGACGAGGACATTCACATTGATGCCTAACTCCTCTTCCAGAGACGTGTAGCTGCGGGACAGGATACTGCTCAATGACTCACCAAGATAAGAGACGAGGTAATTCACCTAACTCCTCTTCAAGAAACATGTAGCTGCAGGACAGGGTGCTGATAACTCACCAAGATAAGAGACGATGGTATTTACATTGATACCTTACTCCTCTTCCAGAGACGTGTAGCAGCCAGACAGGGTACTGGTAACCTAACAAATATATTCCAGTACGAGCTGCATGTATCTAGCTATCCCTCAACCCTATAATAGTAAATTTTCTTCCAGAAGGGCGAATAAATCTAGCCTAGCTGATGCACTGTGGAATAATATGCCTGATAACACACCACTACCCAAATTTAACATTCAATATACATTAGATAGAAGTACCTTACTTCATAGAGTCTCTCTGTGTAAAGGAAGCCCATATGAAGAAACATGCAAGCATTATGTAAAGTATGTCAGCAAACACTATGAAACCCCAATTGTTATAATGCTGTAGTTCACGAGAAACTCTAGTATCTATGTAGGTGCAACTGTACAAGTTTCAGCCTCTGTGGTCTTGAACATGTTGAAGGAGAAACGGGAAGGTCATTTCCAACATGTTTAACAAAGCGATCTGTTAATAGCGCAAACTGCCATAGCGGCTTCAAGAAAACATCAAGCCCAACAGGCGTGGTTGGCACAAACCTACTTATTGGTATGCTTCCATGCCAAATCCACAAATTGTATCTTAGACAATAACCAAAGCAGGGAGAAAATCATCCACCGAAATGCTGGAGTATTGCTTTAATGAGAATAACAGTTGGTTCAGAAGTGTACAGAAATGTGTCGTTTATGCATCACATTATTGGATGGTATACCACATCTGGCGTCGGGATTGGCAAAAAAGCATCATTGACACTCCTATCCACCAGTGCAGTATTTGGAAAAAGTGGGCTAGTTTTCAATGATCTAAAACCATAAAACCAGGCGATGAAAAGTCATCAACCAGGGTGAATGAATTTCTCAGATTTCTCAGTCGATTCTAAACCAATTATTTCAAGAGTTAGACCATTTGACATGTAATGAAATTCTGAGACGAAGCGAATGGATTTATAGAGGGTGATATTTTGATTTATTTACTACACGTTAAATAGACTAACTTTTAAACTATGCAATATTTTTCAATGACATTTTCAGGCGATCGCCCATGAAAAGAAAATATTGCCTGTACATGTACTAAGACAAATTTTGGTTAGGAATTGACTGAAAAATCTACGAAAATTATTCACCACGGTTAATGTGAATCCGATTATAATCGCACTGTTTTTAATGTGGCATTATTTACCTGATATGATCATCGGTATCCCCTTTTCACACACAACCCTCGACATACTATATTTTGTAGAAGGAGGGAGGGTGTGGAAAAGGGGTACATATAATGTGATTGACAAATACAGCTTATCTTATATATCTTAGGCCTACTGAATGTGTCAACATGTTCAGTCTAATGTTTTCGTTAGCGGGCCACCATTCAATCTACAGGAGGGGGGGGGGGGTATAGTTTTTTTTAATAAATAATTTCAGGTAGACTATGTGTGAAATAAATAATTTACTTCAAGAACTGTTCTAAAAACATAACGGTAGACACAAAAATCATGGTTCTTCATTGATTATTAGCCGAGATATCGCCAAAATAAGATCAGTCAATTTTCATGGCGGCAATTTTAGATTTATGCAAATTAAGCACTCTTCCACTACTCCGATTCTATGTGACCTTTAATATGTTGTTCTATGATAATTTATGAGACTTTTGGTAAAGGAATACTTTCTGTTGCAATTAGTGGTGGGTTGACCCTATTTTCGACATGGCTGTCCTGGACTACGAATAGACAAATAGGATATGTGATTTGATCAGACGTATGTCAGACGATGTGGGAATACAGATATTCTCCTCATGCTATCTGGGGGAGTATTTAGTTACATTATCTGTCAACATCTCGGAAAACACATTACATTGACTTGTATTGGTTTAATGTTGGGCCAGCGTCGTGGACGTGCATTGTGTTTGCAGAAATTGCTAGCGGATTCGTCGTTTCTATGTTTTACAGCTTAATCTGATCAAATATGTGAATGAATGATATTCTTTATAAAATAGTGTGCCTTCATTTTAAAACAATAATAGGCCTACAGTTAATGATGAATGATTTCTGTTTTTTCATGTAGCCAGAAATAGCATATGCTTGTGTCCGTCAAGCTACAAAGGAAATACATTGATGCATCGTCAGATTGTGTAATGTCGCGATGATTTCATTACAACATTCACACTTAATCATGATAATGTGTATTTATCTTGTCACAAACACAGACACACGCATCATACGGTCTGTGATATTGGAACATCAAACCAATACTAGTACAAGGTATTTTGCTTGGTGAACTGATCTTTTAGCGTTGTCACCTGCTGTGACCTGTTCTCTTATTTTAGAGTAAACAAGCTAACATGGTTTACCGAGTCCTAATTTGGGTGGGCGAACCAGCACTGCTGAGACCTGACTTGAAAGCAAGATAAATGATCAAACTTGTGTCTGCGCTGACGAAATCATTTGCCGTTTATAAAGCATTAGCGGCAAATAACGGAATATATATGATTTCGTTACTGAAAGAGGCTTTGAAAACGTACTCTCGTGACAAGTTATGTTAGCTATTATGCGTGTCTACGTCTTGGTTTAGTTGTTAACGCTACCTGTCTGTCACACATGAGCTCATCGCTGTTCATCCCATGCTCTGGTATTCAGTGTCGTCTGATTCATCTCACAAGCCTCAGGCTATTATGACCCAGTTTAGCTTAGCGTATGTGCATAATATTGGCCCATAGCTATATAGATTTATCTCTCTGTTTAAAGGGGCCCATAGTTAACATGGAATAGTTTATTTGACCGACATTATCATCAGATATAATATATCAAATTAAACACATATGAACAATTTACTCCCACCTGAAGGTGTAGGTCTTAGTAGCGAGACACAACTTAACTGAAAACAAATTCAAATATCTGGCGGGAAAGGGATCTGGATCTTCAACAAAAATGTAAACAGCCTATTATGCTGTATCATTCGTCATCAAATGCGATACCTGTTTAAAATGACTAACATAGGTTGACATAATATCCCTGTCATGTACACCACGATTGCAAAAATAGGAGAGAGATGACATTTTGGACAGCGCATCTTGATCCCCACCTACCAACATACTAAAAGTCCCCTGAATATATCCTTGTGGGTTTGTCGCTAGAGAACAAAATACAAATAGCCGCACCTGGAACGCAATGGGCGCATAACTTTGCTTTCAAATAACGTAAGGTGTTCTTGGTGTCTACACAAATGTTTATAATAGTTACTGGGAAAAATACAAATATTGCTCCAGGAAACAACACATGACCAGAAAAATATTTAAAAATATTTTTGACATCCAGAAGCCTAGAAAAACCAGCATAATCATGATAATAGGCATTTTGTACGAATTTGAGAACTACCTGCATATAATATGTTTCCAGGATATTATTAAGGAAAGAACCAAGGAGACAAGTTAAAATCTATCTTCAGCGTTTATCCTTTCCACCACTATCACCGGTCATACCCACGATTAGGCCTACCCACCCAATTCCGGTTCAAAGTTGGGCCAGCGTCGCACACTGTCACGATCTGTCAAGTAGATCCCCACACGTTGTCCCCGATCCCATAAATTTATCGAAACGTGAGAAAAACGGGGTATCTAGTCTCGAAACACATTTATGCAACGTCTATGCCACGTTCATCCCGACCTCAGTGCTGTCTGAGCTTGATGAACGTTGTGCACACTTGGCTGGACCAGGTAGTGGCGTTCTCACCCCGTCCTCACAACGACCATGGTCACCATGCGGTCTGCTACACATCAGCTACACGTCTGCTACACGTCCACCACGTTCCTCACACGCTCTTAGCACGTCCATGGCGTTGTTAACACATTGCTAGTACGTTTGTCAGACGTGCTATCAGTTCGGAAGGAGATCATCCCGGAAATAATGCAACAACACCACAATCTATAAATAGGGGACCAATAAGGCCTGTTTCACTTCATCCCTGGCAGTCAACATGGTAAAGTAAGGTCCAAATCTAGTTTTAAACTGGAAAAAACAAATAAAACGCCAGTATAGGCCTATCATCTTCCTTCTTCTTCTCTTTCTAATATTTATAACAAAATGGGCCAGTGCAAAATTATTCTCTGCATCATCTAATCAAAGGTGCGCTGAATTATTAATCACTCTCAATCTTTCAGCAGCAACCATGTTAGCTGTTGAAATGGCTGGAGCTAAATGGGCCTGGATAGAGCTCAACAGGTACTTATTCCCTGGCTTTTGTACGTGATCGTGAGCAGGACCACTCTACAACTATGAAGATCGGAGTAGAGACTAGATCAACGTGCAACAAACGTGTAGCAGACTACTATATATGTGCGACCATCTCAGCATGGACGTGACAGACTCGGGAAGGACTTGGTCAGGACGGCTGAAGACGGAATATGACATATAGTCTTGCTGTCAACGTGTTAAGGTCGTATTAGGAACTACTTACACGTGCGATAGCCGTGGGAGGCTCTTGTTCCAGGTACAGTCCCGATACCGATACGTGTATCACGTTCTCAAACCGATCCTGCCGACTACAGCCACGTCTTCCACACGACAAGGTAGTTGTCGTCACGCTCGTGCGTCGACCACACTGCGTCCCCACCCCGTTCAGGGCAGACAGCACGACCTTACTGTTTTGAACATGTCCAAAACAATCGGCGAGGTCTGCCGTTCTCTCAGGATCTTCCCGAGCCCCTCAAGTTCTATAACGTTCCTCACACGTCCCTTACACGATGTACACGTTAATAGTAGATTGCGTCAAGACCTCGTCCCATTCTGACCAATATTCTGGGTCGTGAGGGGATCTACTTCACAGATCGTGACAGTGTGACAGCCCCTATAGCTGGCGAGGTCGCCGGTCACAGCCCGAAATGTCAGACAGGCATCCCGTCCACACTGGTCACATTGCTGGTTTAATGCTGACAAATTGTCTATGACGCTGGCCCAACACTACTCCAAAACTGTGGGTCTGCTGTATACTTAGCGGCAGCACCACAACAGAAACGTGTCATTCACTCAATGTTGGCCTGACATTGAAACAGCATTGGGTGATTGTCCCGTGTGTGCTGTCGCATTACTATGTGGGTGAAGCTTTGCTACCCCTGTCACCAGAAAAGCCACTACCCAGATAACAAGATACATTTCCCCGATGTTGATGTAGTGCTGGGCTACCGTCTGTGATGCTGGGCCAACATTAATACAGCCATATCCCTTTAAGCTCTTAATCACGAATATAACCGTAAATATATTTTTCCTTAACACCCTTTAAAAACGTAACAATTTGACCTAGCGACATCAAACGTTATATTTGACATGTTCATAAGGACTGTTTTTCTGAAATGTCAACCATTTTCCACACATAACACCACTCTATCCGCAAATTAGAACACAAACATTATTGCAATAAACGTAATAGGCTCCTGGCCTACGACAGGGCCTAAAAACATTGAACTTATTTTTGGAAAAGTTATTGAGGGCGATCAAAAAACCCAAAACATTGCACATATTTCTGGAAAAGGTAATGAGGGCGACGAAATAAAAAACCTTTTTACCTATTTTTTTCAATCACTGATGAATGTGCTCATGCATGTCCAGTTGCATTATTATGCAAGGAAATAAGCTGCAATAAAGTGGGCTAGTTTTAATGGGTTTACTTTATTGTATTATAATAATAGCTACAGTGATGAAAGCAAAAACATTACGACATTTTTTGTATGATTTTGGGGAATAAATTCTGTTTCTTTCTCCGGAACTACATGTCTTATGTAAGTTTATTTGGAGCTTATTGCTGTTCTTTAATAGCTTTCTTGGTATCAAGAACCTATATTAATATGCACCAAAACAACTGTCTACTTCGACATTTAGAAGAATGGTTGCTTTCTGTGATATTGGCGGACATTTTGGATTTTGCCCTCTAGCGGAAAACGCACGAGTCTGGTTAAAGGGGATTTTGCTATGTTTTCCACCAACATTGAGCTACCATGGGCTTCAGCGCATGTTGAGGCTTCAAAAATTACAATAGATATTATGAAGTAGCTATCTAACCAGTAAAGGGTCAACCCTTTCAGCGCCAAATTATTCAATTTGAATTTTCACCTACTTGAAGTTGTGTCTCGCTGACGCGAACCACAACTTCAAGTGAGTGAAAATTATTCAGATTTGACAAAATAGAGGTCAACTCTTTTTAAATCTTGCTGGTTGATGTCACATTTTATCTTGTTTAAAAGGTGGTACCTACTGTGCTAATAAAAACCCGAATATATTCGGCAGCGGCGGTTAAAGGGTTAGACAGCCTGCAATGAGAGATTGCATGACACAACGGATCGTGGATTCCGGGAAGGTGAATTCATGAGACCCAACATTCATGATGGAACCTAACGTTGGGTAAACGATTAGTGTTTGCTGGGTTGCCTCTGGGGGAATTTGATCGCCATTTGTTTATTCAGAGCGTCCAATTCGTGAGTCGAGCTTATGGCAGCGGTGTATGTTAACGCCCACACCCCAGTCTGCTCCAGCTGCAGCTAATGCCAGGAGAGGCACCATGGTATAATAATCGCTGGACATGTATGAATAATGGATCAGCAGGTGTTTGCTTGCAATACGATGTGAAAAGTATAGCTTACAGAAACACTATTCGAAATAGTTGTTAGGTTAAACTGGTTCACTTCCTACAAAAATGAAATAACTTACTGTTGAGCTAATTGAGTATTTAAATGTATGTTTTGACCTTTTTTCATCTTTTGCTTAGCTTGGCATAATTATATAAAAATATTAATTTATTATAATAAAAATATTATGCCATATTTTTTGTTTTACTTCACCTTAATGCATTCACAGCACACTCAATCGCTAGACCCTTGCGAGAAAACACCCTCAATTAAAAAGCGTTTTTTAATCCCTCCCTCTAAAACATTGTCACAAAAACGTTTAATTTTTGGTGAAACAGTTATTTAGGTACCCTGTCAATTTTAGCTAAATCCCCCCCAACACGCTTTCAGGGACTTAGGAACGTTGGAAGCTCCATAATTGTTTGATGATAATTTTGTCTACTTTCCTCCCATTGAACTCAATTATAGTGCTACCAGATCAAAACTCTGGTTGGCCAGCGGGTCTGCATAAGGATGACAAATGGATAGCATTAATTTTACTAATTAAAATGTAGTTTTTTTCTTTTCACTGCACACAACGGTTATTTTTATATAAATACTGCCATGCAAAATCAAATTGTAGTATGTCTAACTGCGTACGTTTTTGCTTTGCAAAGCAGAGGAAATGCATCTTAAAATTTATGAAACATGGTAAATAAATCTGGGTAAATTGCAACTTTTTTTTGGGTAGGGATGTTCGCTAAAAAATTATCGAATTGAACATGAAAATATTTTGTGTATAAGTGGTTTTGGCATGTTGATGCTGTAGTAGCCGGTTTGGTAGTGGCTCTGCTTGTTTCTTGGAGTAGAAAAAATAGTGCAAGTACCCATTTCAGTGAGTTCATGTCCATATGGAATTGTGCATCAGGCAAACATAAAATATTTATCAAAGATTTGCCCCACGACTGAGACGTTGCTTCATAAATTAGCGAAGTTAATTATATATTAGCTGAAATGGGATAATGAAACAACGACTCAGTAGCTCTTGTGTTTATGTGAAACCCGATAATGGTACAAAACATACAGCACACAGAGCAAGATCATACTGTTGAATCACAAAAACAAGTAGTGATAAAACCAGCTTCGGAGCTAGTTATGCTTCCCCATTAACATGAATAACTACGCTTAATTTCGTAAAACTGTAATTGTCTCAATTAGTTTATAAAATGAGCTCCCACAATGCGAAACGATGTGGATGTTGATGTCGCGCATCACAAATTACCATGATTACCACCTGGTCATCTACTCAGTATGTTCTTCTTCTTGTCAATAAAGCGACGCTGTACGTGTCAAGGCGAATTAATCAACCACATTAATGCCAACAAAGACATGCGGCCTTGAGAGGAGAGATAGGATGAGGCGCATAGTCTGATGACGGGTTTTAACCCTTTAAACGCTAAAAGCACGACCACAGACGTTTTAATCCGTTTTATAAGCATGTTAAATCACAGTTATTAGGAACGAAATGTTTGTTTAAACATCCAGATTTGCAAATGTCCCAAACAAAACAAATGTGAGTCATTTTCACCCACTAGAAGTTGTGGATCGCGGTAGCGAGACACAACTTCAAGTGGGTGAAAATTGAAGTGAGATATCTTAGCGGGAAAATGGTTAGTACACTTCAGAGAACAGCTGATTATAAAGATACCTGGTGAAAGTACCTGAAGCTTCCCATCTGCCAGGCCATTGTGGTCACTGAATAGCTGTCTGGTTGATTTGATCTGCATGACAACGGCTTGGTATACATGTCTCCCAGAACCATAATATCACACCACGCTGTATCAATGATGGGCCAACAGCACTCTCACTGTATTATATTATAATATATTATATTATACCACGCCAGTTCACTCTCATGGCCTATTTTCTCTGCAATAATAACAATTTATAGGGACGGTCTTTGCAACGCGATTGATGTTTCAAGCTTTTTATCCCGCGGTCTCTGAATGGCGCATTATAACCCCTTGGAATTAAAGGGACACATCTGACCAATAATTTCAATAAAAATATACGATTGTTCAAAAAATTAGCGACGGATCGAGTTATATTGTTTAATCCTAGGGGTGTCAAGATTTGTGTAACTTGTAATCAATTGAAACAGACGCAATATCAAAAGAGGCTAACATAAACTAAGAAACAGGCCTCATCAATCTTATTCGCTTATTAGTATGCCTCTCTTGTATTATTTGCTTCGTCAAGAAATTATAATATTAGACTTTGCCATTTAATTAGGTCTAACTTTGAGTAAAGTAGAGTCATCCCTCAAGACTCATTTAATTGTTTCTCTGGAAGAAGTTTGACCAATTACAGTATACCTGAACCTTCAACCACCATATTTGTTTCGCATCCCGCTCTAGGGAGAACAAAAATGTATTATTATCATGACCTGAATTTGAATAATTAGCGCACATCTTTTTGAGAGCTTCGTTGTGTTTGGGCAATTTGATCAAACATCAGATTGATTTATACATTTAGCTTTATGTTGACCTTTCTAGACAAAATTATCTATAATGTCATAGAAATCAATTTAGTAAGTAAGTATTTATTTGTTATAGTGATATGCATATACATACACAACATAAACATAAATATCATGGTCATTAACAATAGAATATGGCGGGCCAATTTGGCCTACAATGTAACGCCATAAACGGTTACAGCAACTAAAACGTATACATTGTGACGAGAAGGCAAATATTACAAATTATATTAAGCATGTCTTTCGCCACGCCTTACGCACAAAATTCAATGTTTTAGCTCATTATTTTACGGGATATAAAACTGCGCGTTCTGTAAGTTTCAGTCATGTTTTGTCAACAAGTTGAGCGTTTAAAGGCGTTCCCGAAATACAGCAATAATCTCATAAGAAAAAAGGATGAAAGAAAGAATGACTTTACATCAATTTAGTCAGCAATTTATTTTAAAACGACGAAAATCGACCTTATTAATAGACGTTTGTATAATTATATAAAAAAAGATGTTTTGATGGTCTTATATACATGTATATTGGTCTTAAATTGACCAAATAATTATGAGTAATTTTTATCCATTTAAAGTTGTGGGTAGCGGTAGCGGGACATAACTTCAAGTGGGTGAATAATTAATTAAGACAGCTCAGCGAGACAATATGTAAAACAGTTTAGTGGCCTACTTAATCATGTAACGTTAATCATAATTATATTTCTGTCGCGATTTTTTATTTTACATATTATTGTAAATTTAAATAAACTATTAGTTTTTAAGCTTTGTTACCTTCAGTTAAATAATTATGAGGGTAGACAATTATGTTTTATAATTACAAAATATCAGCTAGAAAAACTCCGCTTCAAATGAGCGCATATCTTCATTTGTCTGTCGCCAAACACACAAGAGCAATGTATCTCTCATAGGACGAGACATGGTGATTTGCCATGGGAGCACATAGAGGATATCTTGGCATAATGTAGTTCGTTGTCTTGTACACTTGGGGATAATCCGTCAAGATAACTTGTCAACAACTAACTATGTTATGACACACATGTGGGATGAACACCAGAATGATCGCGGGACAAGAGACTAATGATCCAGTCACATCCAAGCAAACACAAGACATTGGAACAATGATGGCTTAACGTTGGGCCAGCGTCGGAGACGGTGGCCCAACATTGAGCCATCAATGTTTCAGAGTGTTGTGTTTGCTAGGAAGTAACTCGAGATGTCAGCTAGTAGTAGGCTTGGTAAGCCGATGTTACCTGCATTTTTTAGTACAAATGTCCTTTTTGGCATGATAGTAGTTGGTGATCATATAAGGCATTTAAGATAAGCGCACAAGCTGAGGCTGTATTATTTCCACCTAATTTTCATAAATCCAAGATGGCGCCCATTTGACCCTATTTGGCACCATATTTCTACATTTTACGGCATATAGCGAGTTAATTTTAACATGTTATGCTCCAATTATGGGCTGTAGTTGCTAATCAACTGCTAATGGTCATACAAAATGTTAAATATAGGAAGAAAAGCATCGCATTTTTATGCTCATTTGCATAAATCCAAGATGGCCACCATTTGAACCTACGTGGCATCATATTTTATAATTTCTCGGCATGTAGTGAGTTAATTTTAACATATTTGGCTCAGATTATGCGCTGTAAATGCTAATGGTCATACCAAAGGTTTAATATAAGAAGACAACTTAAAGATTTGCATTTCTATGCTCATTTGCATAAATCCAAGAGGCCGCCGTTTCAGCTTATTTGGCAACATATTTCATCATGTGTTGGTATGCAGTGGGTTCGTTTTAACATATTTGGCTCCAATTATCTCTCTGTAGTTTTGAATGGTCATATAGAACGTTTACTATAATAATAAATGTAGAGGTTACATAATTTTACCCGCATTTGCGTAAATCCAAGATGGCCGCCATTTGACCTTATTTAGTACCATATCCCATTATTTTGTAATGAGCGTATTTTAACATTTTCGGTTCCAATTATGCGTTGTAGTTGGCAATGATCACACAAAAGGTGTAATATAAGAACAAACATTGCAACTACATATTTTTATCCTCATTTGCATAAATCAAAGATGTCCGCCGTTTGGCTCTGTTTGACAGCATATAGCATATTTTATCATTTTGCGACATGTAGAGAGTTCATTTTAGTATGCTTGGCTCCAATTATAGTCTGTATGTAGTTTGGCTTCAGTTATGTGCTGTAGTTGCTAATTGCCATACAAATGTTTAATATACAGAGAAAGAACACAAGTTGAAGCTTCCCATTGTTATCCTTATCTGCATACATCCAAGATAACCACATTTGACCTTATTTGGCACCATATTTCATCATTTTTCGGCATCTATTCAGCTCATTTTAACATGTTTGGCTCAAATTGTAGTTTGTAGTATGGTCATTGAGAACGTTTAATAAGAATAAAAGTTGAAGTTTTCATAAATCCAACATGACACCTCAGAATCTTAATTATCTAAATTTACAGAAATATCTAAGATGGACACCACAATTTAAGCTAAATAGTGCTACAAGTATACATCTCAGTTGCTACTTCGTTAGTTTGTTAGGCATACCCAGGGCCTTGGCCAGGGGGTGTCTGTAACACCCCCTTGCATGTATATCTCCAAAATCAGTTGTACTTCTATAGGGAAGATCAAAACACGAGTGAAAATTGTCATTAAAAGAAGTCCATTTTACCTCTATATTTCACCAGAATGCACAATATAGAACCTTGTGTTTTTTAATTTTCTAGGGGACATGCCTCCCACCCCCCCCCCCCCCAGACGCCGCCGGGTAGTTATCCTGCCCCCCCATTTTCTTAGTCTGGATACGGGCCTGACACTAATAATTACAAAACACAATTTATTTATCATAAGTCCAACATCAGAGCAATTGCATAGTGAATGTATCTATTGACTATATTGGTTTCCGGACTTGGCATTTATCCAACAACAAACCATCTCTATTGAATAACAATTTTATGTGTGATTTATATTGCAGTTGTGGTGACCCGATTAAAAATAAACTTTCACATTTTGTATTTCACTGTAATTTTATATTATATATTTTTATCACTTCATTTAATGCAACATGAATAATAACATTGCTTTGGTGTAACACCACGGCATTACTGCGATTTTGCTGACGCAAATCATTGATTTAGACAGCAAAGTTATAGATAGAGGACACATTATAAAATGAACGAAAGATAAAAAAAATAAAACCTCTTCCTGGCTAAACTGAGCCCTGTTGTCTTTATAGTTAAAAATGGGTGCCACCAGCTCAATATCAAGACTCTGGATCAAAAGCATTATAACTTCTAATAGTCAGGGGGCTTAATCATATAATTGTTCAAATCGTTCCACAAGCACCAAATTTGGACCACTTGTAGCCCAGGTCATATACTTTTGATTTCTAGCGGGAGCCAAGCTGGGCTCCCGCCGTGTGCGCCATATTGGACAAATCCAAGATGGCCGCCACTCCAAATGGGGGTATGTTATAACTTTTAAACTAATAGACGTAGGGACACATTTATTACCACTTTTCTATGGTTTTCGACTATATAGAATTCATTTCTGACGATTTGGAGTTTATTTGGGAATCATTTCAGCCACAATAATGGTATTTTTGCCGAAAATGAGGCATTTTAATTACACTCTAGTGATTTAAATGAGGTAGAGTAGATTTTCTTTAAATCGTGTTACTAGCAGTGTCAGCCATTGACAATGATCTAACGATAATATTTTGAACCAGAGCCAGCCTTTGGAGCCCCAGTGTGTCAACCATATTGGGAAATTTCAAAATGGCTGCCATTCCAATTGTGGGCATATCATCACTGGTAAACTAATAGACGTAGGAACACATTTAATACCACTTTTCTATTGTTTTCGACTATGTATATTTCATTTGTGATGATTTGGAGTTGATCTGAAAATAATTGAAAGCACCAATAAACATATATATAAATATATTTATTTGTGCTTTTAGTTATTCCTAGATCAACTGGGCCGTAAAATATTTTACTAAAGTTGTGACCGAATTGGGTAATCCATTTCTGGCGAGAGGCCATGAGCTTGTTGCTCTTGATACATGTGATGTTGTGAAAAATGTAGTACTTAGCTATGTCTCTATCCAAAATCACTGAAGTTGGCAAAACTTTTTATTCAGGATATTTAGACACGTCTTACGAATGCTACTGTTCCAGTTTTCATACAATTAAAAGAAACCGTTTGTTCACGTTTAGCAATCGTCCAGACACACGAAAGAAAGGAAAGAAAGATGTAATACTAAAACAGATCACCATTATCATCAGCTAACTGTTTATATCTCTTCAGTCCAGACCAGAAGCAGATATGGTAGATTTCTTAAAATATAAAAACCAACGAGAACCCCTCTTCTCTATCGGATAGTGGCTTGCTTGGAGCGGGAAACAAGTTAGATATACTGGCTTGTATCAAAGATCCAACAGCCTGCGTTTGTATAGCAAGACAGGTTTTACTATGGATTTTGATATGGCTGTTATTATTCATCTGGTGCGCCCCACCATAGTATGTAGAAGAGACGTGGAACAGGTGTTCGTACACGACTTGAACTAAACAGTGATGGCATCACACCCATTCCCAAAAGAGACTGGCAATCATATCTGAAAAATGTAGATAGTAAAAGGGCGTTTTTCTCCTGCATAAGAAAACGACTGGCCAGGGATGGTGCTGACAAACAGATTGTTAAATATTGATATGAAAACATTAGAGCCCTGCAACCACACAGAGGCTGACACACGTACATGTATATTTCTGCACCTGGCCCATGCAGCATATCAGGGTCACGAAAAAGCTTTTGTACGAATAGTTGACAGTGCTACTGTTGTTCTAGCTCTGAGTTTGTTTGAAAACGTGATGCTTGCAGAATTATGGATTGGATTTCTTAGTGGCAAAAGCTATAGAGACATTCCTGTACATAAGTATTCCAAACCAACAGCTAGGTCTATCAAAGTAATTAGCGTTACCATTGTTTCACTCCTTAACAGGTTGTGATACAGCACATTTCCCATGTTTTGAGCTGTGGCAAGAAGAGTGGCTGGAATGCATGGGAAAATATTCCTGACAGAGACATGGATTGCCCTTACAAAAGATCCGGAATGTTTGATTCTGGAAAGCGTGCATATGGAGCGTGTTGAACGATTTGTTGTGTTGAGGTACAGCAAGACATGTGCCTCTTCGTCTGTTTATTTGAAATCAAGTAACCGTCAGCAAACAGATACTACCTGACTTTGGTATGGGATGACCATATATCTTTGCCGTTTTGGACAACCCTTGCTGAAGCAAGCAAGGCATGTACCATCCTCTTACACTGTAGTTGTACAAAGACATGTAAGGAGAATTGTAGAGCAGGTGTCAGATGCACATTGCTATGCAAGTGCGGGAGTGGATGCATTAACAGTGATGAGACAGTATAAGTTTAGTTATGCTAGGTACTATTCAAGTGATTACGAAAGCCTAAATAAGTTTATGTGGCATTATATTGCTACAATGTTATCATTGTGTTACTAAAACACTTAGAGGTTTATCTGATTTAATTTTGAATTGACTGCTGTAGCTACACAATAATGCCATGTTCATGTTAAGATTCAAACTTTGATTATCTAGAGCAGCATTACGTGGTTAATATGAAATCCATGCAACCGACCCTCTATGAAAGATTAGCCAGTTCTTATGCTTAAGTCTGTGGAGGGGTAATTTTGCTTGTGTAGTAAACATTTATTGTGTAATACATAAAATATTTAGGGAAATTTGACATATTTCGTTCAATATTAACTTTACGTGCTAAATGTATCTGTATTAGCGAATATCCTCATTTGGATGACACAGTTTTAAACTATTTTCACTCGCTGGAAGTTTTGCATTGTGGTAGTGAAACATTATTGTAAATGGATGAATGTTTGTTGTTATTATTTAGAAGTTCCATCTTCGATTTGTATATATGCTGGTCAGTATTCTGAATGGTGGATTTACACGAGTGCCATTTTTAAAAAAATGTGCAGGCAATTTATTGTTTACTGTGTTATGTCCAGGTTAGAAACATTAAGACAATCGGTTTTGGAATTATGAGTCAGATTACGATTATGTTTGTGGCGCCTCTGAGCTCGGATCACCAATGATTTAGGTGCTATAGAAGTTTATTATCATTCTTATTCTTCTTATTATTCTTCTTACTTTTATTATTATTATTATTATTATTATTATTATTATTATTATTTTTATTATTATTATTATTATTATTATTATTATTATTATTATTATTATTATTATTATTATTATTATTATTATTATTATTATTATTATTATTATTATTATTATTATTATTATTATTATTATTATTATTATTATTATTATTATTATTATTATTATTATTATTATTATTATTATTATTATTATTATTATTATTATTATTATTATTATTATTATTATTATTATTATTATTATTATTATTATTATCTTACTTCATTCTACTTTTTCACGTTTGAAACTTATAACTTATTTCTTTGTACCGCGGCCATCTTGGATTTTACAATATATTCTCCTCTCCAAATTAGGAGATTGCTTTTTAAATGGAAATAATAAGTAGTCAGGGCCCATTTTTCAAAAAGAGGCATTCTTAAAGTTTGTAAGGCATTTTTTAGTAGAATTTGTCATGTAGTTGTTTTCACACAATTCGGATATGCTGATTCCAAATCTGCCCCATGCCAAGCTCTACTTTTAGTTTTTCCCTTTTAAAATTGCAAAACAAAATGGCCGCCAAAATAGCAGATAAAGTCTCAATTATCATGATTATACATCACGTCTGGGTGCACATCGGACAGACAAACTTCACTTTCGAGTTCAAAATAACATTTTTGTTTTGCGGAATTTTATGTTCTAAGACCTGGTCAACTATCACGCAAAAAATCCAAGATGGCCGCCAATAATACAGAAAGTACCATACAATTTTTCTAAAAGTCATAGAAAATTGTTTTTGGTGGCTAAATATAGGTTTTTAATACCAATAAATCTAGTACAATACAGTAATAACCTCTAACTTTTATATTACATGTAGTTTCAGGGAAAAATCCAAGATGGCCGCCAATTATACAGTACTATAACCAGTACAGTACTATAACCATTTTTCTAAATGTCGTAAGAAGTTTTTTTTGGCGCCTAAATAGTTTTCTGATACAAGAAAATTACACAGCATCAAAAAACTCAACTTCCATGTTACATGTAGTTACGGGGAATGCAAAAAAAAATGATTATTTAAAAACAACACATTAACTATGAGGAAATTGTACAGAAATAGCATGTGTTACTTTCATCACTGTTGCTACATAGGCTTGCTGTGTATATGTCGGATTTGCATCAATGCCTCATCTTGCATAATGATAGTCACCCTCATCAATATATTGATCATATATTTGTGCAGCTTCGGAATTGATGTAGCGACTCCTTGATAGGACGCCATTGGCTACTTTCTCGTGGTCCTAATTCACACTTAATCAAACTAAATGTGATAGTTCTTCAGGTTGAGCAGGAAGCTTTTACACGAGAACTAGTGCAGTTGTCCATCAATGAAGCTCCAACCACAATTTCATAGATGTTTATAATATTGTTATCTGGCCAGAACTGTATGTATTGCTAAATAGGCCTAAGATACAATGGAAACAATATATCCACTTTTTGTGGCAGGGGTTATTGACGAAGAGGATACATTGAAATACTCCAAATGGCTTAAGTTCTAGTTCTGGATGTTTATGAATTAATTTAAATGTCTTTCTTTTAGAATTGATGTGCTGGTGGAAGTCACTGAGACGGTTGAATGGTACGGTAAATATCACCAGTTCTACGTTTATACAGCTAGGCATTGCTATGATGAGAATGTTTCGAAAGCAGAATAAGCAAGTTTACATCAGTTCCTACGACTACCACATTGTCAGTTTGATTGCCATAACAACATTTAACGTCCCATCATGTACCTCAGTATTTTTCACACTTAAATACATACCAGTGTTCATTGAATAGTTGAATGGCATTGTTCTTTACCAAAAGTGGTGAATTTGAACATTGAACTGAAACTGCATTGCCCGCCTACCTGATTATGTACTTTATATGTTATATTTTCATCTGAGATAACATCGCAGTGTGCATGGAAATGTTGTTGATGTGAGATACATGTGTCTTGCATAGATTATTAGATGATTAATGTTTATTACAAAATACTATAACAGATAAGTAATAAATACTCTGTATAAATGATAATTACCCTTTCAAGCCTGAGTTTACCATTGTCATCTTCATCCACTGCAAGCCGCGAATTGCTGTCGGCTTGCAGTGGATGAAGGTGATTTGAAGTGGGTGAAAAATTAAAGAAAATTGCCATACATTGGTAAACCAGTTTCATGGAATTTTTAATTCTAAAACCCCTATTTGTCATGGTTGTAGGAAAATAAAGTCCGTTTTCAGGGATGTAAAATTATGCTTTAATGCATCGTTAGGGGCCTAAAATGCTCAAAATATCTACGCTCCACTAATTCGAATAGATTTGTTTTTCCTCGTATAAAGACTAAGACTGGGTCAAGAGCTTTCTCTATATCTGGTCCAGCCTTATGGAACGCCCTGCCTGTGCCAATACGTCATGCCAAAACAATCTTAACATTCCGGAAATTACTTAAATCTCACCTATTTGACCTGGCTTTTCCACCCTAGTCCCTCAGCAGCCCTGCTCCCTGTTGACGAACCTGCTTTGGCCTCGATTATGACACATGATCACGCTAAGGATTTGTGCGCCTCTGAGCTTGGTCCACTGAGGATATAGGCGCTATGAAAGTTTTTATTGATTGATTGATTGAATGATTGATTTATTGAAAGGTTCAATCTACTATGTCTGGAGGAGACATATAGTTATCAGGGACCTAAATATCTTCACGTCCATCATATGATTTCATCACTTTATATATGGTAAGACTTATTGTCTTTAACATTGATACCTCTTCCTGCAAAATAAGATGGTCGCTCCCATACCACTTCAAGACACAACTGAACCTGTTGGGTTATTGTATATTATGTGAGAGTGAGAGCTTATATCTGATTAGAAGCATGCATGACCAGCACTTACTGATTCCTCATACATTCTACCATATCGGGCGGGGGCCCTAGGGTAGTGGTTAGCACCGCTGCCTTTCACGCTAGAGTTCGGGGTTCGGTTCTCGGTCTCGGAGGTTTTAAAAAAAATGTTTCCTCCCCATCCACGTGTGAAACTCATTATTGTGGGGAGCCTCCGTAACCGAGAGGTACCGTACTTGGCCTCAGACCGCCAGGGTTCGAATTTTAAATCCTGTGTCTGGAGGACAGTGTCATCTAATTCATCTCACCATCCTCAGGAGGTTCTCCTGACCAAGTTTAGCATATATGTGCACAAAGGTGGCCTAAAGCCCGATTCATTTCTTTTTTTTTCTACCAGATCACGACCTCATCTAGGAAGTTTCTGTATTTTATGTTAATCTTCATAAAAACATCCTGATCGTGCTACGAACGGTATCATTGCCCCAATTACCACATATTCTGCATCATTTCTTGTTGCAATAGTGTACCCAATAATCTTTGGTGACTTGTTCATGACACTCTATAGCATTTAGTTGCCAAGACTAGGTTAGCTACTAACATCTTCTGAAGATGGTGTATGTTCATACTATATTTATTAATTCATCGTCAGTATTTTCAACATTACCCTAGCGTGTCCTCAACCATCAATCTTATATGCCGAAAACATATAAAAGTCAACTTCTGCACCCAATTACAGATTTCCGATATCGTGTAACTGTATTGATAGTTATTGATGGTGATATCATCTATCTCATTCAAGTTAAGGGAGTAGAAACATGTGTAGCCTACATTACGGCTTTGTGTGGATCTCGGAGCCGATGGTTGGGACTATTCGTTCAATTATGTCTGAAAACTGTGTTATCAGCGCATTAACATGCTTTTGTACGGTATCTATTCCGATCAAAAATATAAAAATTAGGATGATACTATTATCATGATTATGTAAATTGTCAATCCGATTGACAAACAAAATTTTTATGTGATGTGCACGTTCTAACCAGCACAATATACCTAGTTACCAGAATCATAAATTGTTAAATTTAAACGACTTCTTGTCTCAATAGGAATGGATCATGTATGTGTGTCATTATTACCATGGTTATGCAGACCACCTTGATGGATTAACTTCATGTTTTGCTTAACCCTAGTACATGGCTTGGGCAGGAGGGTGCCACCCGTGGCAAACGCACATTTAAATTATTGCTTTCTTCCTTACGGTACTGTAAAAACACGATGCAGGTGTATATCACATAGGCCACATACTAATATGCCTAGAACGGATATATGGTGAGCGACAGGTTATCTAGTACTGGACAATGATCAACAATCATAAAATATTTGTTGTCAATAGTCTAAACATTTTTACAACATGCCGGATATTACGTTTGTTTTTCTCGGCTTCTAAATGTGAAATAATGACTTTATTAAATAAATCATTATTATTACACTGGACTATGATGTGTCGTTTTCCTGGCGTAACATTGGTTTTTTCACCTTAACTTTGTGAAATATTGATAATAGATGTTATCACGGCTCTGAAATGGTTTCCCGGGTGTGAGAAACCTATAAGTAGACACCAAAACACATCTCTACGTTATTTGGAACAAAGTTATGGCACATTGCCTTGAAATGGCGGCCATTTTGGATTTTGTCCTCTAGCGGCAAACGCACAAGGTGAAATTTAGGGGACTTCAAGTATGTTGCTCAGGTGGGTTTTAATACACCGAAATAATGTTTTATGTTCATTGTAAGCCAAGCCGTGATGTAAAGTTGTGACATTTTTACTAATTTTGGCGGCCATTTTGTTTTTGAATTTTGCGTAGGAAAAACACAAAATATAGCTTGGCATGGGGCAGATTTGGAATCAGCGTTTCCAAATTGTGTAAGAACAACTGCATGCCAAATTCTACTAAAAAATGCCTTGCAAAGTCAGAAATTTCGAATATGAACCCTGACTAAAGCTTTTTCTTACTCATGACAAAAATATTTTGCTTCTAGTACGATTTTTTCGAATTATAACAGTCTTCAAATCACTAAGGTATGTCTAAAATCGTCTAATTTCAGCTAAAATACAATTTTTATATATATTAAGAAGTTGAATAATTTCTACACGGTCGAAAATCATAGAAAAGTGCTATTACATGTGTCTCTACTGGTATTAGTTTGCAAGTTATGACGTGGGGCTGTTATGAATGGCGGCCATCTTGGATTTGTCCAATATGTCGCCCACGGCGGGAAGCCTAGCTTGGCTCCCGCGAAAAATCAAAAGTATATGACCTTGGCTACAAGTGGTCCAAATTTGGTGCTTGTGGAACGATTTGAACAATTCAGGGGTAAATGTGGGTTAAGCCCCCTGACTATAACCGTATTCTACGATGTAGCTCACAGCGAGATCATGATTATTCATTCTGTCAATATTATTTCCAGAGCATGTGAATCCTGGTCAAATACCTGTTATAATTTTTTGCT
Organism: Flabesymbios commensalis; assembly: GCA_964017125.1. Taxonomy (NCBI): domain Eukaryota; kingdom Metazoa; phylum Annelida; class Polychaeta; order Terebellida; family Flabelligeridae; genus Flabesymbios; species Flabesymbios commensalis. The sequence continues at coordinate 4,583 of CAXHKU010000835.1, read as the reverse complement.
GACCAACCTCTTTTCGTCATAAGAGAAATGCCTTCAAGACCTTCGGGGGGAGGTAAAATTGTTTTTTGATGGGCGGACTGCGCATAGAAACACACTTTGACACGTTAATTGATGACTGGATTCATTGCAAATTAAACCGTGCCCGTTAAGCACATCATTTAACTGCAACAAATCTATGTTACCAGGCTACCACTCTTATATAGAGTCGATGATTATTGCGCTTGATCAGAGGCCTACCAGCTATGATCATGGTAATACAGTGTAGCTGGGGCGCATACGTGATATGAGTCTTTTGAAGTCAAAACACCACCCAGAGCGTAGAAAGGGGGGGTGGGTTGTTTCGAGTTGGCCTACCCCTTAATGTCCAGAGTGATGATTTGCCATTTTACCGAGGATCAGTGTCATATCTTCATTTTACGTCAAATGTACCATTAAATCGCACCAGGTGGTGTTTCAAAATTGCCATTATTTCTAAGACCTCCCTTATTTTATATCTAGGTAGTGGATACGCCACTGACACCAATCAGTCTTTAAGAAACCCAAAGAGCAAAATGTGATCCGACATAAAAAAAAGGGATGGATGTGTGAATGAATGAATGAATGCATGAATGAATGAATGAATGAATGAATGAATGAATGAATGAATGAATGAATGAATGAATGAATGAATGAATGAATGAATGAATGAATGAATGAATGAATGAATGGGGTTGTAGGCCACCTTTGTGCACATATAGGCTAAACTGGGCCAGGAGAACCTCCTGAGGATGGTGACATGACACTGCCCTCCAGACACAGGATTCGAAATTCGAGAAATGGTGGTCTGAGGCCGAGCACGCTACCTCTCGGTCACGGAGGCTCCCCACAATACTGAATATTTACGAGTGGGCAGGGAAAAAACATTTGTCTCTTTAAAACCTAAATACCGGAGCGGGGGACGAACCCGCGATCTCCGACTTTCCAAGCTGGTTATATGGTTATTTGGTAATGAACATGCTTTTCAGGGATAGTTATGATGATTGAAGAATATGAAACCCAATCCATCCTGATAATCATGATACCTAGTTTTTTAAAAATAATTTCAAATATATTTGTATTCTTTGTGTAAGGTAGTGTCTACTGTTCAAGAAATTGAAAATCCATTCAGCGATACATATGGTATCTGTTTAACATGTTTAATATTGATGATAAGTCTGTAATATGAACATAAGAAGTAGACCACCACAGGATTAAATGTAGAAATTTGGAATAAGAGTATGGACGACGGATTGAAGGGAACACGGATAGATGTCATACCTTGGTTACTAAGTGACACACATAAAACAAACAAGCTTTGGTATGCAAGACACCATCATCAAACGTTCAAAGTAATACAAAATCTGAACTTGCAAGTTACGTTTCTTTATTCAGAATTTCAATTGAAATCCCTTGCCAAACCTTTCATATGGAAATCATCTCTGGTGACCTTCACTTTCAGAATTCTGTCAACTACGACAAGGTGGGAAATCTGATTGGGTGCAGATACTAGATAAATATTGCACACACATCTCAGGCACTTGATGTAGATGCTAAGATTTTAATGGAGCTGTACTGGTTTATATGTTCATGGCTCAGAGTCCCTCGGAATATGTGATCTTTATATATAAATCACGATTACCATGTCAAACACATTGATGCAGTGTAGGACAGATACCTCTTTCCATATATCTTTCCATCCCCCCCCCCCCCACAGTTTCCTTGGTAGGGAGAGTTACAGGGATCACCGTGGCATGGTTTCCGCTATTTTAGGATAACTATTTTGATACATTTCCACCTATGCCAATCTATTTTGAAGCGTCACTGCATGAATGTGGTGAAACTATTGGACACTTAGTGCCACCGTATATATTATAGAGAACTTAGGTATATGTACTTAGGTATATGTCATGTAACATAGGCATATAGGGCCTACAAATAATGTCCTTTCGTCTCTCCTCACAGCCATTCTTTCCTCACCTTTTACTGTAAATGCCTGTGTGTGTGTGTCCAATCCCAAAGTACAGCAACATAATAAATCCTTCATTGGTGGGTTGACAGTGAAGATAATGGAAAGCAATATATATATATATATATGGTCGATTCCCACGAAAGTGATGCATATCTGCAAAAAAACGACTTTGTTGCACAGTCCTGGATTCTTCAGTTTATATCGCAGACATATGGAACTTTCACAAAAAATATATGCGAGCTCTTATTATATGATAGTTGCTACATGAATGGAGTTCATGCTCATTATTGAACACCAGAGTAACCCTACGAATGCATATTATGTAATATGTAAATGCCATAATGTAACTAAAACTCCGGTCGAAAGAGTACAGCAGTTCAAGGGGTAACAATCAGGTGGTAATGTTTAGAACAGTTTAATAACAGTTGCGAAAATTTGGTACTGCACATAATGATTTGTAGCCAACTTCTACTCTGCTACAAATAATCAATATTCAGAAAATATATAAAAAAAAGACATGTCAAACATAACATTTCTTTCAATTCAAGGCTTAGAGGGGAAATAGTAGCTGAATATTAAAATGTAAATGGAACATCTTGTTTAAAATCATGATTTCATATCATTTGTTCATTTAAACGTTTTTCTCATAGGTTTTAAAGGTGTATTCGTATGGTTACAAATTTATATTTTATTGTGAAATAAGGCTACTAATTAACATAATTGTTGTGTTATAAACGATTTGTATCGATAACTAACATTACTTTGACAGCCACATTGATAAACAATCAGAGAAGGATGGAATAAAGAGTTTTTAGCAACAAGGTGCGCGAGAATCACGAGAATAATTTATTTATTGTTTGTCACTGAATTAATAGTCAACCTAAAAAATATACATACATATATACATATATCATTCACTTGTGAAAGGTATTTGACAGATAGAGCTACAATGCACAAAAAAGGGTAAAACTGGTTGCTCTACGTCGATTCAAAATGCTTATAACAGCTTTGTTTGTAGGGTTACGCTGTCATTTGTAGGGTTACTCTATCTAGGTGGGCTATGAAAAATCATCACAATACTGCAATTTTGACGGCTCATTATATTATTTAAACACATGTGTGTTCTTCCGTATGATACTGCTCAATATCCAATAGATTTACCACGCTATAATTAACTTCACATAGACCATTGAACAAAATATCTAATTTGTCAAAAAATTGTATGTATTTCCAACTGGTGAAGTCAGACAGTGATTATGTCGATATTGTATCACACACGTTTTAAAATACCACTTGTTTAGGCTTGCTTGTATATATTGTTTTTAAAAAATATCGTGTTTTTAGATAAAGGTCTCGCAATGCCAATTAAACACGTATTGTGTTATACAACATAGAAGCTATTTGTGAAATTGGTAACCCTACGAATACACACAGTGGTGAACTCTTTTAGATGCTAGATATGTTTAAATTAATATTTCCAATATTTGTAATACACATAAGAATACACGTTAGATATATTTTTGATATGATGTATAACAAAGTATATTAACAGTAAATTAGCCTCTGCATTGGTAAGTTAAAATAATTTTCAAACGTTTTAAAAACGTGTATTTTATTTTGTGGATAGAAATATTTATTAGCTTGTTGAGTTTTACATCTTATAAGTGCTCACTATGTAGATAGTAACCATACGAATACCTAACATTTGTGTAACCCCTACGAATGACAATATCATCAGTCTCTGCTGGCTCTTCTATTACATAAGAATATTTTAAATGATATTGTCCACATATTGCCATGTCATTACATGATAATGCATCATAGATATTCAATTAGCTCCTGTATTCTCCACACCTACACAGTGAAATATAGCACTGTGATAATTTGCATGATATATTAAAAATTCAAACATTGCCAACGTTTCAAGATATCTATGTTAACCACTAAAATCTGACTGTCACGTACACTGTACCTTGGTTATTCTGTTAGACAAGGTGGTAAACCCCATGTCCTTTCATAGAATTCCACAGCTGCCGTTTCTTTATTTAAAATTCGTAGGGTTACACATATTAAAAAAAACCGTAGTGTTCAATGCAAGAAATTACAAAAATGGTATAATTTTCCGATACGTTACCTTGCCCATATTATACATTGGTACCACAAGTGTATTCGGAGAAAAGAGCTTGTGTTAATCTGTAGTAGTATTTGTTTTATAGAACATGGGAGCGCATTTGTATGGTTACAAAAAACGCACTTTAAACTATTGCACCTATTTTGCTATTACCAACATTATTTTGTGGACATGCTCCACAATGAATTAGGTTCAGCAAATAAACAGCAAGCACAGCTCAGGTCATAGATATAATGTGTAAAAATATTTATATTGTGCATTATTGATTTACTCAGATATCATAACACAAGCTGTATTCGTAGGGCTACACGAGTTTTAAATTTTCAAAAAATATGAATTAAAACAAATCAAATTTACAAAAGCAAAAAAAGTGTTGGCTATTGATTAGGCGCAGGTGCCGCGCTTCAGAATGCGTAATATAAAAGGCGCTGTTTACTTTCAATATTGAGAAAATTAACTTTTTCA
>CAXHKU010000834.1:0-55396 GCA_964017125.1 Flabesymbios commensalis | reverse complement strand
CCAGCCGATGGTGTCTGCAAAACTACATAGAAAACGGTTGAAAATTGACGTCTGAATTGACGTCTAAATGAATTACTTTTAATAATACTCAATCAAATTTCACACCAATCTCATTAATAGCTTTTGCAGTTAATAATCAAACTTCGCCGAATTTACACGGAAGTTGCCGTAATACCAGCCGATGGTGTCTGCAAAACTACATAGAAAACGGTTGAGAATTGACGTCTGAATTGACGTCTAAATGAATAACTTTTAATAATACTCAATCAAATTTCACACCAAGCCCATTAATAACTTTTGCAGTAATTAATCAAACTTCGCCAAATTTACAGGGAAGTTGCCGTAATAACAGCCGATGTTGCCTGCAAAACTACATGGAAAACAGTTGAGAAGTGACGTCTGAATTGACGTCTAAATGAATAACTTTTAATAATACTCAATCAAATTTCACACCAAGCCCATTAATAACTTTTGCAGTAATTAATCAAACTTCTCCAAATTTACAGGGAAGTTGCCGTTATACCAGCCGATGGCGTCTGCATAGCTACATAGAAAACGGTAGAGAATTGACGTCTGAATTGACGTCTAATTGAATAACTTTTAATAATACTGAATCAAATTTCACACCAATCTCTTTAATAACTTTTGCAGTAATTAATCAAACTTTGCCAAATTTACAGGGAAGTTGCCGTAATACCAGCCGATGGTGTCTGCAAAACTACATGGAAAACGGTTGAGAATTGACGTCTGAATTGACGTCTAAATGAATAACTTTTAATAATACTCAATCAAATTTCACACCAAGCTCATTAATAACTTTTGCAGTAATTAATCAAACTTCTCCAAATTTACAGGGAAGTTGCCGTAATACCAGCCGATGGCGTCTGCAAAACTACATAGAAAACGGTTGAGAATTGACGTCTGAATTGACGTCTAATTGAATAACTTTTAATAATACTCAATCAAATTTCACACCAATCTCTTTAATAACTTTTGCAGTAATTAATCAAACTTTGCCAAATTTACAGGGAAGTTGCCGTAATAACTGCCAATTTTTACCTACAAAACTACATGGAAAACGGTTGAGAATTGACGTCAGAATTGACGTCTAAATGAATAACTTTTAATAATACTCAATCAAATTTCACACCAAGCCCATTAATAACTTTTGCAGTAATTAATCAAACTTCGCCAAATTTACAGGGAAGTTGCCGTAATAACAGCCGATGTTGCCTGCAAAACTACATGGAAAACAGTTGAGAAGTGACGTCTGAATTGACGTCTAAATGAATAGCTTTTAATAATACTCAATCAAATTTCACACCAATCTCATTAATAACTTTTTGCAGTAATTAATAAAACTTTGCCAAATTTACAGGGAAGTTGCCGTAATAACAGTCGATGGTGCCTGCAAAACTACATGGAAAACAGTTTAGAATTGACGTCTGAATTGACGTCTAAATGAATAACTTTTAATAATACTCAATCAAATTTCACACCAAGCTCATTACTAACTTTTGCAGTAATTAATCAAACTTCGCCGAATTTACACGGAAGTTGCCGTAATACCAGCCGATGGTGTCTGCAAAACTACATAGAAAACGGTTGAAAATTGACGTCTGAATTGACGTCTAAATGAATTACTTTTAATAATACTCAATCAAATTTCACACCAATCTCATTAATAGCTTTTGCAGTTAATAATCAAACTTCGCCGAATTTACACGGAAGTTGCCGTAATACCAGCCGATGGTGTCTGCAAAACTACATAGAAAACGGTTGAGAATTGACGTCTGAATTGACGTCTAAATGAATAACTTTTAATAATACTCAATCAAATTTCACACCAAGCCCATTAATAACTTTTGCAGTAATTAATCAAACTTCGCCAAATTTACAGGGAAGTTGCCGTAATAACAGCCGATGTTGCCTGCAAAACTACATGGAAAACAGTTGAGAAGTGACGTCTGAATTGACGTCTAAATGAATAACTTTTAATAATACTCAATCAAATTTCACACCAAGCCCATTAATAACTTTTGCAGTAATTAATCAAACTTCTCCAAATTTACAGGGAAGTTGCCGTTATACCAGCCGATGGCGTCTGCATAGCTACATAGAAAACGGTTGAGAATTGACGTCTGAATTGACGTCTAATTGAATAACTTTTAATAATACTGAATCAAATTTCACACCAATCTCTTTAATAACTTTTGCAGTAATTAATCAAACTTTGCCAAATTTACAGAGAAGTTGCCGTAATAACTGCCAATTTTTACCTACAAAACTACATGGAAAACGGCTGAGAATTGACGTCTGAATTGACGTCTAAATGAATAACTTTTAATAATACTCAATCTAATTTGACACCAAGCCCATTAATAACTTTTGCAGTAATTAATCAAACTTCGCCAAAATTAACAGGGAAGTTGCCGTAATAACAGCCGATGTTGCCTGCAAAACTACATGGAAAACAGTTGAGAAGTGACGTCTGAATTGACGTCTAAATGAATAACTTTTAATAATACTCAATCAAATCTCACACCAATCTCATTAATAACTTTTTGCAGTAATTAATCAAACTTTGCCAAATTTACAGGGAAGTTGCCGTAATAACAGTCGATGGTGCCTGCAAAACTAAATGGAAAACAGTTTAGAATTGACGTCTGAATTGACGTCTAAATGAATAACTTTTAATAATACTCAATCAAATTTCACACCAAGCTCATTACTAACTTTTGCAGTAATTAATCAAACTTCGCCGAATTTACACGGAAGTTGTCGTAATACCATCCGATGGTGTCTGCAAAACTACATAGAAAACGGTTGAAAATTGACGTCTGAATTGACGTCTAAATGAATTACTTTTAATAATACTCAATCAAATTTCACACCAATCTCATTAATAGCTTTTGCAGTAATTAATCAAACTTCGCCGAATTTACACGGAAGTTGCCGTAATACCAGCCGATGGTGTCTGCAAAACTACATAGAAAACGGTTGAGAATTGACGTCTGAATTGACGTCTAAATGAATAACTTTTAATAATACTCAATCAAATTTCACACCAATCTCATTAATAACTTTTGCAGTAATTAATCAAACTTCGCCAAATTTACAGGGAAGTTGCCGTAATAACAGCCAATGTTGCCTGCAAAACTACAAGGAAAAAACGGTTGAGAATTGACGTCTGAATTGACGTCTAAATGAATAACTTTTAATAATACTCAATCAAATTTCACACCAAGCCCATTAATAACTTTTGCAGTAATTAATCAAACTTCGCCAAATTTACAGGGAAGTTGCCCTAATACCAGCCAATGGTGTCTGCAAAACTACATGGAAAACGGTTGAGAATTGACGTCTGAATTGACGTCTAAATGAATAACTTTTAATAATACTCAATCAAATTTCACACAAATCTCATTAATAACTTTTGCAGTAATTAATTAAACTTTGCCAAATTTACAGGGCAGTTGCCGTAATACCAGCCGATGGTGCCTGCAAAATTACACGGAAAACAGTTGAGAATTGACGTCTGAATTGACGTCTAAATGAATAACTTTTAATAATACTCAATCAAATTTCGCACCAATCTCTTTAATAATTTTTGCAGTAATAAATCAAACTTCGCTAAGTTTATACTAATCAAACTTCGCTCAATTTACAGGGAAGTTGCCGAAATAACTGCCGATGTTACCTACAAAACTACATGGAAAACGGTTGAGAATTGACGTCTGAATTGACGTCTAAATGAATAACTTTTAATAATACTCAATCAAATTTCACACCAATCTCATTAATAACTTTTGCAGTAATTAATCAAACTTTGCCAAATTTACAGGGAAGTTGCCGTAATAACAGTCGATTGCGCCTGCAAAACTACATGGAAAACAGTTTAGAATTGACGTCTGAATTGACGTCTAAATGAATAACTTTTAATAATACTCAATCAAATTTCACACCAATCTCAATAATAACTTTTGCAGTAATTAATCAAACTTCGCCGAATTTACACGGAAGTTGCCGTAATACCAGCCGATGGTGTCTGCAAAACTACATAGAAAACGGTTGAAAATTGACGTCTGAATTGACGTCTAAATGAATTACTTTTAATAATACTCAATCAAATTTCACACCAATCTTATTAATAGCTTTTGCAGTAATTAATCAAACTTCGCCGAATTTACACGGAAGTTGCCGTAATACCAGCCGATGGTGTCTGCAAAACTACATAGAAAACGGTTGAGAATTGACGTCTGAATTGACGTCTAAATGAATAACTTTTAATAATACTCAATCAAATTTCACACCAATCTCATTAATAAATTTTGCAGTAATTAATCAAACTTCGCCAAATTTACAGGGAAGTTGCCGTAATAACAGCCAATGTTGCCTGCAAAACTACATGGAAAACGGTTGAGAATTGACGTCTGAATTGACGTCTAAATGAATAACTTTTAATAATACTCAATCAAATTTCACACCAAGCCCATTAATAACTTTTGCAGTAATTAATCAAACTTCGCCAAATTTACAGGGAAGTTGCCCTAATACCAGCCAATGGTGTCTGCAAAACTACATGGAAAACGGTTGAGAATTGACGTCTGAATTGACGTCTAAATGAATAACTTTTAATAATACTCAATCAAATTTCACACAAATCTCATTAATAACTTTTGCAGTAATTAATCAAACTTTGCCAAATTTACAGGGCAGTTGCCGTAATACCAGCCGATGGTGCCTGCAAAATTACACGGAAAACAGTTGAGTATTGACGTCTGAATTGACGTTTAAATGAATAACTTTTAATAATACTCAATCAAATTTCGCACCAATCTCTTTAATAATTTTTGCAGTAATAAATCAAACTTCGCTAAGTTTACACTAATCAAACTTCGCTCAATTTACAGGGAAGTTGCCGAAATAACTGCCGATGTTACCTACAAAACTACATGGAAAACGGTTGAGAATTGACGTCTGAATTGACGTCTAAATTAATAACTTTGATTAATACTCAATCAAATTTCACACCAATCTCATTAATAACTTTTGCAGTAATTAATCAAACTTCGCTAAATTTACAGGGAAGTTGCCGTAATAACTGCCAATGTTGCCTGCAAAACTACATGGGAAACGGTTGAGAATTGACTTCTGAATTGACGTCTAAATGAATAACTTTTAATAATACTCAATCAAATTTCACACCAATCGCATTAATAACTTTTGCAGTGATTAATCAAACTTTGCCAAATTTACAGGGAAGTTGCCGTAATATCAGCCGATGGTGTCTGCAAAACTACATAGAAAACGGTTGAGAATTGACGTCTGAATCGACGTCTAAATGAATAACTTTTAATAATACTCAATCAAATTTCACACCAATCTCATTAATAACTTTTGCAGTTATTAATCAAACTTCGCCAAATTTACAGGGAAGTTGCCGTAATACTAGCCGATGGTGTCTGCAAAACTACATGGAAAACGGTTGAGAATTGACGTCTTAATTGACGTCTAAATGAATAACTTTTAATAATACTCAATCAAATTTCACACAAATCTCATTAATAACTTTTGAAGTAATAAATCAAACTTCGCTAAGTTTACATTAATCAAACTTCGCCAAATTTACAGGAAAGTTGCCGAAATAACTGCCTATGTTACCTACAAAACTACATGGAAAACGGTTGAGAATTGACGTCTGAATTGACGTCTAAATGAATAACTTTTAATAATACTCAATCAAATTTCACACCAATCTCATTAATAACTTTTGCAGTAATTAATCAAACTTTGCCAAATTTACAGGGAAGTTGCCGTAATAACAGTCGATTGTGCCTGCAAAACTACATGGAACACAGTTTAGAATTGACGTCTGAATGGACGTCTAAATGGATAACTTTTAATAATACTCAATCAAATTTCACACCAAGCTCATTACTAACTTTTGCAGTAATCAATCAAACTTCGCCGAATTTACACGGAAGTTGCCGTAATACCAGCAGATGGTGTCTGCAAAAATACATAGAAAACGGTTGAGAATCGACGTCTGAATTGACGTCTAAATGAATAACTTTTAATAATACTCAATCAAATTCACACCAATCTCATTAATAACTTTTGCAGTAATTAATCAAACATTGCCAAATTTACAGGGAAGTTGCCGTAATAACAGCCAATGTTGCCTGCAAAACTACATGGAAAACGGTTGAGAATTGACGTCTGAATTGACGTCTAAATGAATAACTTTTAATAATACTCGATCAAATTTCACATAAATCTCATTAATAACTTTTGCAGTAATAAATCAAACTTCGCCAAATTTACAGGGCAGTTGCCGTAATACCAGCCGATGGTGCCTGTAAAATTACATGGAAAACAGTTGAGAATTGACGTCTGAATTGACGTCTAAATGAATAACTTTTAATAATACTCAATCAAATTTCACACCAATCTCTTTAATAATTTTTGCAGTAATAAATCAAACTTCGCTAAGTTTACATTAATCAAACTTCGCTTAATTTACAGGGAAGTTGCCGAAATAACTGCCGATGTTACCTACAAAACTACATGGAAAACGGTTGAGAATTGACGTCTGAATTGACGTCTAAATTAATAACTTTTAATAATACTCAATAAATTTCACACCAATCTCATTAATAACTTTTGCAGTAATTAATCAAACTTCGCCAAATTTACAGGGAAGTTGCCGTAATTAGAGCCAATGTTGCCTGCAAAACTACAAGGGAAACGGTTTAGAATTGACGTCTGAATTGACGTCTAAATGAATGACTTTTAATAATAATCAATCAAATTTCACACCAATCTCATTAGTAACTTTTGCAGTAATTAATCAAACTTCGCCAAATTTACAGGAAAGTTGCCGAAATAACTGCCAATGTTACCTACAAAACTACATGGAAAACGGTTGAGAATTGACGTCTGAATTGACGTCTAAATGAATAACTTTTAATAATACTCAATCAAATTTCACACCAATCTCAATAATAACTTTTGCAGTAATTAATCAAACTTCGCCAAATTTACAGGGAAGTTGCCGTAATAACAGCCAATGTTGCCTGCAAAACTACAAGGAAAACGGTTGAGAATTGACGTCTGAATTGACGTCTAAATGAATAACTTTGAATAATACTCAATCAAATTTCACACCAATCTCATTAATAACTTTTGCAGTAATAAATCAAACTTCGCTAAGTTTACATTAATCAAACTTCGCTAAATTTACAGGGAAGTTGCCGTAATAACAGCCAATGTTGCCTGCAAAACTACATGGAAAACGGTTGAGAATTGACGTCTGAATTGACGTCTAAATGAATAACTTTTAATAATACTCAATCAAATATCACACAAATCTCATTAAAAACTTTTGAAGTAATAAATCAAACTTCGCTAAGTTTTCATTAATCAAACTTCGCCAAATTTACAGGAAAGTTGCCGAAATAACTGCCAATGTTACCTACAAAACTACATGGAAAACGGTTGAGAATTGACGTCTGAATTGACGTCTATATGAATAACTTTTAATAATACTCAATCAAATTTCACACCAATCTCATTAATAACTTTTGCAGTAATTAATCAAACTTTGCCAAATTTACAGGGAAGTTGCCGTAATAACAGTCGATTGTGCCTGCAAAATTACATGGAACACAGTTTAGAATTGACGTCTGAATGGATGTCTAAATGAATAACTTTTAATAATACTAAATCAAATTTCACACCAAGCTCATTACTAACTTTTGCAGTAATTAATCAAACTTCGCCGAATTTACACGGAAGTTGCCGTAATACCAGCCGATGGTGTCTGCAAAACTACATAGAAAACGGTTGAGAATCGACGTCTGAATTGACGTCTAAATGAATAACTTTTAATAATACTCAATCAAATTTCACACCAATCTCATTAATAACTTTTGCAGTAATTAATCAAACTTTGCCAAATTTACAGGGAAGTTGCCGTAATAACAGTCGATTGTGCCTGCAAAACTACATGGAAAACAGTTTAGAATTGACGTCTGAATTGACGTCTAAATGAATAACTTTTAATAATACTCAATCAAATTTCACACCAATCTCTTTAATAACTTTTGCAGTAATTAATCAAACTTAGCCAAATTTACAGGAAAGTTGCCGAAATAACTGCCAATGTTACCTACAAAACTACATGGAAAACGGTTGAGAATTGACGTCTGAATTGACGTTTAAATGAATAACTTTTAATAATACTCAATCAAATTTCACACCAATCTCATTAATAACTTTTGCAGTAATTAATCAAACTTTGCCAAATTTACAGGGAAGTTGCCGTAATAACAGTCGATTGTGCCTGCAAAACTACATGGAACACAGTTTAGAATTGACGTCTGAATGGACGTCTAAATGAATAACTTTTAATAATACTAAATCAAATTTCACACCAAGCTCATTACTAACTTTTGCAGTAATTAATCAAACTTCGCCGAATTTACACGGAAGTTGCCGTAATACCAGCCGATGGTGTCTGCAAAACTACATAGAAAACGGTTGAGAATCGACGTCTGAATTGACGTCTAAATGAATAACTTTTAATAATACTCAATCAAATTTCACACCAATCTCATTAATAACTTTTGCAGTAATTAATCAAACTTCTCCAAATTTACAGGTAAGTTACCGAAATAACAGCCAATGTTGCCTGCAAAACTACATGGAAAACGGTTGGGAATTGACGTCTGAATTGACGTCTAATTGAATAACTTTTAATAATACTCAATCAAATTTCACACCAATCTCTTTAATAACTTTTGCAGTAATTAATCAAACTTCGCCAAATTTACAGGAAAGTTGCCGAAATAACTGCCAATGTTACCTACAAAACTACATGGAAAACGGTTGAGAATTGACGTCTGAATTGACGTCTAAATGAATAACTTTTAATAATACTCAATCAAATCTCACACCAATCTCATTAATAACTTTTGCAGTAATTAATCAAACTTTGCCAAATTTACAGGGAAGCTGCCGTAATAACAGTCGATTGTGCCTGCAAAACTACATGGAAAACAGTTTAGAATTGACGTCTGAATTGACGTCTAAATGAATAACTTTTAATAATACTCAATCAAATTTCACACCAATCTCAATAATAACTTTTGCAGTAATTAATCAAACTTCGCCAAATTTACAGGGAAGTTGCCGTAATAACAGCCAATGTTGCCTGCAAAACTACAAGGAAAACGGTTGAGAATTGACGTCTGAATTGACGTCTAAATGAATAACTTTGAATAATACTCAATCAAATTTCACACCAATCTCATTAATAACTTTTGCAGTAATAAATCAAACTTCGCTAAGTTTACATTAATCAAACTTCGCTAAATTTACAGGGAAGTTGCCGTAATAACAGCCAATGTTGCCTGCAAAACTACATGGAAAACGGTTGAGAATTGACGTCTGAATTGACGTCTAAATGAATAACTTTTAATAATACTCAATCAAATATCACACAAATCTCATTAAAAACTTTTGAAGTAATAAATCAAACTTCGCTAAGTTTTCATTAATCAAACTTCGCCAAATTTACAGGAAAGTTGCCGAAATAACTGCCAATGTTACCTACAAAACTACATGGAAAACGGTTGAGAATTGACGTCTGAATTGACGTCTATATGAATAACTTTTAATAATACTCAATCAAATTTCACACCAATCTCATTAATAACTTTTGCAGTAATTAATCAAACTTTGCCAAATTTACAGGGAAGTTGCCGTAATAACAGTCGATTGTGCCTGCAAAATTACATGGAACACAGTTTAGAATTGACGTCTGAATGGATGTCTAAATGAATAACTTTTAATAATACTAAATCAAATTTCACACCAAGCTCATTACTAACTTTTGCAGTAATTAATCAAACTTCGCCGAATTTACACGGAAGTTGCCGTAATACCAGCCGATGGTGTCTGCAAAACTACATAGAAAACGGTTGAGAATCGACGTCTGAATTGACGTCTAAATGAATAACTTTTAATAATACTCAATCAAATTTCACACCAATCTCATTAATAACTTTTGCAGTAATTAATCAAACTTTGCCAAATTTACAGGGAAGTTGCCGTAATAACAGTCGATTGTGCCTGCAAAACTACATGGAAAACAGTTTAGAATTGACGTCTGAATTGACGTCTAAATGAATAACTTTTAATAATACTCAATCAAATTTCACACCAATCTCTTTAATAACTTTTGCAGTAATTAATCAAACTTAGCCAAATTTACAGGAAAGTTGCCGAAATAACTGCCAATGTTACCTACAAAACTACATGGAAAACGGTTGAGAATTGACGTCTGAATTGACGTTTAAATGAATAACTTTTAATAATACTCAATCAAATTTCACACCAATCTCATTAATAACTTTTGCAGTAATTAATCAAACTTTGCCAAATTTACAGGGAAGTTGCCGTAATAACAGTCGATTGTGCCTGCAAAACTACAAGGGAAACGGTTTAGAATTGACGTCTGAATTGACGTCTAAATGAATGACTTTTAATAATACTCAATCAAATTTCACACCAATCTCATTAATAACTTTTGCAGTAATTAATCAAACTTCTCCAAATTTACAGGTAAGTTACCGAAATAACAGCCAATGTTGCCTGCAAAACTACATGGAAAACGGTTGGGAATTGACGTCTGAATTGACGTCTAATTGAATAACTTTTAATAATACTCAATCAAATTTCACACCAATCTCTTTAATAACTTTTGCAGTAATTAATCAAACTTCGCCAAATTTACAGGAAAGTTGCCGAAATAACTGCCAATGTTACCTACAAAACTACATGGAAAACGGTTGAGAATTGACGTCTGAATTGACGTCTAAATGAATAACTTTTAATAATACTCAATCAAATCTCACACCAATCTCATTAATAACTTTTGCAGTAATTAATCAAACTTTGCCAAATTTACAGGGAAGCTGCCGTAATAACAGTCGATTGTGCCTGCAAAACTACATGGAAAACAGTTTAGAATTGACGTCTGAATTGACGTCTAAATGAATAACTTTTAATAATACTCAATCAAATTTCACACCAATCTCAATAATAACTTTTGCAGTAATTAATCAAACTTCGCCAAATTTACAGGGAAGTTGCCGTAATAACAGCCAATGTTGCCTGCAAAACTACAAGGAAAACGGTTGAGAATTGACGTCTGAATTGACGTCTAAATGAATAACTTTGAATAATACTCAATCAAATTTCACACCAATCTCATTAATAACTTTTGCAGTAATAAATCAAACTTCGCTAAGTTTACATTAATCAAACTTCGCTAAATTTACAGGGAAGTTGCCGTAATAACAGCCAATGTTGCCTGCAAAACTACATGGAAAACGGTTGAGAATTGACGTCTGAATTGACGTCTAAATGAATAACTTTTAATAATACTCAATCAAATATCACACAAATCTCATTAAAAACTTTTGAAGTAATAAATCAAACTTCGCTAAGTTTTCATTAATCAAACTTCGCCAAATTTACAGGAAAGTTGCCGAAATAACTGCCAATGTTACCTACAAAACTACATGGAAAACGGTTGAGAATTGACGTCTGAATTGACGTCTATATGAATAACTTTTAATAATACTCAATCAAATTTCACACCAATCTCATTAATAACTTTTGCAGTAATTAATCAAACTTTGCCAAATTTACAGGGAAGTTGCCGTAATAACAGTCGATTGTGCCTGCAAAATTACATGGAACACAGTTTAGAATTGACGTCTGAATGGATGTCTAAATGAATAACTTTTAATAATACTAAATCAAATTTCACACCAAGCTCATTACTAACTTTTGCAGTAATTAATCAAACTTCGCCGAATTTACACGGAAGTTGCCGTAATACCAGCCGATGGTGTCTGCAAAACTACATAGAAAACGGTTGAGAATCGACGTCTGAATTGACGTCTAAATGAATAACTTTTAATAATACTCAATCAAATTTCACACCAATCTCATTAATAACTTTTGCAGTAATTAATCAAACTTTGCCAAATTTACAGGGAAGTTGCCGTAATAACAGTCGATTGTGCCTGCAAAACTACATGGAAAACAGTTTAGAATTGACGTCTGAATTGACGTCTAAATGAATAACTTTTAATAATACTCAATCAAATTTCACACCAATCTCTTTAATAACTTTTGCAGTAATTAATCAAACTTAGCCAAATTTACAGGAAAGTTGCCGAAATAACTGCCAATGTTACCTACAAAACTACATGGAAAACGGTTGAGAATTGACGTCTGAATTGACGTTTAAATGAATAACTTTTAATAATACTCAATCAAATTTCACACCAATCTCATTAATAACTTTTGCAGTAATTAATCAAACTTTGCCAAATTTACAGGGAAGTTGCCGTAATAACAGTCGATTGTGCCTGCAAAACTACATGGAACACAGTTTAGAATTGACGTCTGAATGGACGTCTAAATGAATAACTTTTAATAATACTAAATCAAATTTCACACCAAGCTCATTACTAACTTTTGCAGTAATTAATCAAACTTCGCCGAATTTACACGGAAGTTGCCGTAATACCAGCCGATGGTGTCTGCAAAACTACATAGAAAACGGTTGAGAATCGACGTCTGAATTGACGTCTAAATGAATAACTTTTAATAATACTCAATCAAATTTCACACCAATCTCATTAATAACTTTTGCAGTAATTAATCAAACTTTGCCAAATTTACAGGGAAGTTGCCGTAATAACAGTCGATTGTGCCTGCAAAACTACATGGAAAACAGTTTAGAATTGACGTCTGAATTGACGTCTAAATGAATAACTTTTAATAATACTCAATCAAATTTCACACCAATCTCTTTAATAACTTTTGCAGTAATTAATCAAACTTAGCCAAATTTACAGGAAAGTTGCCGAAATAACTGCCAATGTTACCTACAAAACTACATGGAAAACGGTTGAGAATTGACGTCTGAATTGACGTTTAAATGAATAACTTTTAATAATACTCAATCAAATTTCACACCAATCTCATTAATAACTTTTGCAGTAATTAATCAAACTTTGCCAAATTTACAGGGAAGTTGCCGTAATAACAGTCGATTGTGCCTGCAAAACTACATGGAACACAGTTTAGAATTGACGTCTGAATGGACGTCTAAATGAATAACTTTTAATAATACACAATCAAATTTCACACCAAGCTCATTACTAACTTTTGCAGTAATTAATCAAACTTCGCCGAATTTACACGGAAGTTGCCGTAATACCAGCCGATGGTGTCTGCAAAACTACATAGAAAACGGTTGAGAATCGACGTCTGAATTGACGTCTAAATGAATAACTTTTAATAATACTCAATCAAATTTCACACCAATCTCTGTAATAACTTTTGCAGTAATTAATCAAACTTTGCCAAATTTACAGGGAAGTTGCCGTAATACCAGCCGATGGTGTCTGCAAAACTACATGGAGAACAGTTTAGAATCGACGTCTGAATTGACGTCTAAATGAATAACTTTTAATAATACTCAATCAAATTTCACACCAAGCCCATTAATAACTTTTGCAGTAATTTATCAAACTTCTCCAAATTTACAGGGAAGTTGCCGTAATACCAGCCGATGGCGTCTGCAAAACTACATAGAAAACGGTTGAGAATTGACGTCTGAATTGATGTCTAAATGAATAACTTTTAATAATACTCAATCAAATTTCACACCAATCTCATTAATAACTTTTGCAGTAATTAATCAAACTTCGCTGAATTTACAGGGAAGTTGCCGTAATAACAGCCAATGTTGCCTGCAAAACTACATGGAAAACGGTTGGGAATTGACGTCTGAATTGACGACTAATTGAATAACTTTTAATAATACTCAATCAAATTTCACACCAATCTCTTTAATAACTTTTGCAGTAATTAATCAAACTTCGCCAAATTTACAGGAAAGTTGCCGAAATAACTGCCAATGTTACCTACAAAACTACATGGAAAACGGTTGAGAATTGACGTCTGAATTGACGTCTAAATGAATAACTTTTAATAATACTCAATCAAATTTCACACCAATCTCATTAATAACTTTTGCAGTAATTAATCAAACTTTGTCAAATTTACAGGGAAGTTGCCGTAATAACAGTCGATTGTGCCTGCAAAACTACATGGAAAACAGTTTAGAATTGACGTCTGAATTGACGTCTAAATGAATAACTTTTAATAATACTCAATCAAATTTCACACCAATCTCAATAATAACTTTTGCAGTAATTAATCAAACTTCGCCAAATTTACAGGGAAGTTGCCGTAATAACAGCCAATGTTGCCTGCAAAACTACAAGGAAAACGGTTGAGAATTGACGTCTGAATTGACGTCTAAATGAATAACTTTTAATAATACTCAATCAAATTTCACACCAAGCCCATTAAGAACTTTTGCAGTAATTAATCACACTTCGCCAAATTTACAGGGAAGTTGCCGTAATAACAGCCGATGTTGCCTGCAAAACTACATGGAAAACAGTTGAGAAGTGACGTCTGAATTGACGTCTAAATGAATAACTTTTAATAATACTCAATCAAATTTCACACCAATCTCATTAATAACTTTTGCAGTAATTAATCAAACTTTGCCAAATTTACAGGGAAGTTGCCGTAATAACAGTCGATGGTGCCTGCAAAACTACATGGAAAACAGTTTAGAATTCACGTCTGAATTGACGTCTAAATGAATAACTTTTAATAATACTCAATCAAATTTTACACCAAGCTCATTACTAACTTTTGCAGTAATTAATCAAACTTCGCCGAATTTACACGGAAGTTGCCGTAATACCAGCCGATGGTGTCTGCAAAACTACATAGAAAACGGTTGAAAATTGACGTCTGAATTGACGTCTAAATGAATTACTTTTAATAATACTCAATCAAATTTCACACCAATCTTATTAATAGCTTTTGCAGTAATTAATCAAACTTCGCCGAATTTACACGGAAGTTGCCGTAATACCAGCCGATGGTGTCTGCAAAACTACATAGAAAACGGTTGAGAATTGACGTCTGAATTGACGTCTAAATGAATAACTTTTAATAATACTCAATCAAATTTCACACCAATCTCATTAATAACTTTTGCAGTAATTAATCAAACTTCGCCAAATTTACAGGGAAGTTGCCGTAATAACAGCCAATGTTGCCTGCAAAACAACATGGAAAACGGTTGAGAATTGACGTCTGAATTGACGACTAAATGAATAACTTTTAATAATACTCAATCAAATTTCACACCAAGCCCATTAATAACTTTTGCAGTAATTAATCAAACTTCGCCAAATTTACAGGGAAGTTGCCCTAATACCAGCCAATGGTGTCTGCAAAACTACATGGAAAACGGTTGAGAATTGACGTCTGAATTGACGTCTAAATGAATAACTTTTAATAATACTCAATCAAATTTCACACAAATCTCATTAATAACTTTTGCAGTAATTAATCAAACTTTGCCAAATTTACAGGACAGTTGCCGTAATACCAGCCGATGGTGCCTGCAAAATTACACGGAAAACAGTTGAGAATTGACGTCTGAATTGACGTCTAAATAAATAACTTTTAATAATACTCAATCAAATTTCGCACCAATCTCTTTAATAATTTTTGCAGTAATAAATCAAACTTCGCTAAGTTTACACTAATCAAACTTCGCTAATTTTACAGGGAAGTTGCCGAAATAACTGCCGATGTTACCTTCAAAACTACATGGAAAACGGTTGAGAATTGACGTCTGAATTGACGTCTAAATTAATAACTTTTAATAATACTCAATCAAATTTCACACCAATCTCATTAATAACTTTTGCAGTAATTATTCAAACTTCGCCAAATTTACAGGGAAGTTGCCGTAATAACTGCCAATGTTGCCTGCAAAACTACATGGGAAACGGTTGAGAATTGACTTCTGAATTGACGTCTAAATTAATAACTTTTAATAATACTCAATCAAATTTCACACCAATCTCATTAATAACTTTTGCAGTAATTATTCAAACTTCGCCAAATTTACAGGGAAGTTGCCGTAATAACTGTCAATGTTGCCTGCAAAACTATATGGGAAACGGTTGAGAATTGACTTCTGAATTGACGTCTAAATGAATAACTTTTAATAATACTCAATCAAATTTCACACCAATCGCATTAATAACTTTTGCAGTAATTAATCAAACTTTGCCAAATTTACAGGGAAGTTGCCGTAATATCAGCCGATGGTGTCTGCAAAACTACATAGAAAACGGTTGAGAATTGACGTCTGAATCGACGTCTAAATGAATAATTTTTAATAATACTCAATCAAATTTCACACCAAGCCCATTAATAACTTTTGCAGTAATTAATCAAACTTCGCCAAATTTACAGGGAAGTTGCCCTAATACCAGCCAATGGCGTCTGCAAAACTACATGGAAAACGGTTGAGAATTGACGTCTGAATTGACGTCTAAATGAATAACTTTTAATAATACTCAATCAAATTTCACACAAATCTCATTAATAACTTTTGCAGTAATTAATCAAACTTTGCCAAATTTACAGGGCAGTTGCCGTAATACCAGCCGATGGTGCCTGCAAAATTACACGGAAAACAGTTGAGAATTGACGTCTGAATTGACGTCTAAATGAATAACTTTTAATAATACTCAATCAAATTTCGCACCAATCTCTTTAATAATTTTTGCAGTAATAAATCAAACTTCGCTAAGTTTACACTAATCAAACTTCGCTAAATTTACAGGGAAGTTGCCGAAATAACTGCCGATGTTACCTACAAAACTACATGGAAAACGGTTGAGAATTGACGTCTGAATTGACGTCTAAATTAATAACTTTGATTAATACTCAATCAAATTTCACACCAATCTCATTAATAACTTTTGCAGTAATTAATCAAACTTCGCCAAATTTACAGGGAAGTTGCCGTAATAACAGCCAATGTTGCCTGCAAAACTACATAGAAAACTGTTGAGAATTGACGTCTGAATTGACGTCTAAATGAATAACTTTTAATAATACGCAATCAAATTTCACACCAAGCCCATTAATAACTTTTGCAGTAATTAATCAAACTTCGCCAAATTTACAGGGAAGTTGCCTTAATACCAGCCAATGGTGTCTGCAAAACTACATAGAAAACGGTTGAGAATTGACGTCTGAATGGACGTCTAAATGAATAACTTTTAATAATACTCAATCAAATTTCACACAAATCTCATTAATGACTTTTGCAGTAATTAATCAAACTTCGCCAAATTTACAGGGCAGTTGCCGTAATACCAGCCGATGGTGCCTGCAAAATAAGACGGAAAACAGTTGAGAATTGACGTCTAAATTGACGTCTAAATGAATCACTTTTAATAATACTCAATCAAATTTCACACCAATCTCTTTAATAATTTTTGCAGTAATAAATCAAACATCGCTAAGTTTACATTAATCAAACTTCGCTAAATTTACAGGGAAGTTGCCGAAATAACTGCCGATGTTACCTTCAAAACTACATGGAAAACGGTTGAGAATTGACGTCTGAAATGACGTCTAAATTAATAACTTTTAATAATACTCAATCAAATTTCACACCAATCTCATTAATAACTTTTGCAGTAATTATTCAAACTTCGCCAAATTTACAGGGAAGTTGCCGTAATAACTGCCAATGTTGCCTGCAAAACTACATGGGAAACGGTTGAGAATTGACTTCTGAATTGACGTCTAAATGAATAACTTTTAATAATACTCAATCAAATTTCGCACCAATCTCTTTAATAATTTTTGCAGTAATAAATCAAACTTCGCTAAGTTTACACTAATCAAACTTCGCTAAATTTACAGGGAAGTTGCCGAAATAACTGCCGATGTTACCTACAAAACTACATGGAAAACGGTTGAGAATTGACGTCTGAATTGACGTCTAAATTAATAACTTTGATTAATACTCAATCAAATTTCACACCAATCTCATTAATAACTTTTGCAGTAATTAATCAAACTTCGCCAAATTTACAGGGAAGTTGCCGTAATAACAGCCAATGTTGCCTGCAAAACTACATGGAAAACTGTTGAGAATTGACGTCTGAATTGACGTCTAAATGAATAACTTTTAATAATACGCAATCAAATCTCACACCAAGCCCATTAATAACTTTTGCAGTAATTAATCAAACTTCGCCAAATTTACAGGGAAGTTGCCTTAATACCAGCCAATGGTGTCTGCAAAACTACATAGAAAACGGTTGAGAATTGACGTCTGAATGGACGTCTAAATGAATAACTTTTAATAATACTCAATCAAATTTCACACAAATCTCATTAATAACTTTTGCAGTAATTAATCAAACTTCGCCAAATTTACAGGGCAGTTGCCGTAATACCAGCCGATGGTGCCTGCATAATAAGACGGAAAACAGTTGAGAATTGACGTCTAAATTGACGTCTAAATGAATCACTTTTAATAATACTCAATCAAATTTCACACCAATCTCTTTAATAATTTTTGCAGTAATAAATCAAACTTCGCTAAATTTACAGGGAAGTTGCCGAAATAACTGCCGATGTTACCTTCAAAACTACATGGAAAACGGTTGAGAATTGACGTCTGAAATGACGTCTAAATTAATAACTTTTAATAATACTCAATCAAATTTCACACCAATCTCATTAATAACTTTTGCAGTAATTATTCAAACTTCGCCAAATTTACAGGGAAGTTGCCGTAATAACTGCCAATGTTGCCTGCAAAACTACATGGGAAACGGTTGAGAATTGACTTCTGAATTGACGTCTAAATGAATAACTTTTAATAATACTCAATCAAATTTCGCACCAATCTCTTTAATAATTTTTGCAGTAATAAATCAAACTTCGCTAAGTTTACACTAATCAAACTTCGCTAAATTTACAGGGAAGTTGCCGAAATAACTGCCGATGTTACCTACAAAACTACATGGAAAACGGTTGAGAATTGACGTCTGAATTGACGTCTAAATTAATAACTTTGATTAATACTCAATCAAATTTCACACCAATCTCATTAATAACTTTTGCAGTAATTAATCAAACTTCGCCAAATTTACAGGGAAGTTGCCGTAATAACAGCCAATGTTGCCTGCAAAACTACATGGAAAACTGTTGAGAATTGACGTCTGAATTGACGTCTAAATGAATAACTTTTAATAATACGCAATCAAATCTCACACCAAGCCCATTAATAACTTTTGCAGTAATTAATCAAACTTCGCCAAATTTACAGGGAAGTTGCCTTAATACCAGCCAATGGTGTCTGCAAAACTACATAGAAAACGGTTGAGAATTGACGTCTGAATGGAAGTCTAAATGAATAACTTTTAATAATACTCAATCAAATTTCACACAAATCTCATTAATAACTTTTGCAGTAATTAATCAAACTTCGCCAAATTTACAGGGCAGTTGCCGTAATACCAGCCGATGGTGCCTGCATAATAAGACGGAAAACAGTTGAGAATTGACGTCTAAATTGACGTCTAAATGAATCACTTTTAATAATACTCAATCAAATTTCACACCAATCTCTTTAATAATTTTTGCAGTAATAAATCAAACTTCGCTAAATTTACAGGGAAGTTGCCGAAATAACTGCCGATGTTACCTTCAAAACTACATGGAAAACGGTTGAGAATTGACGTCTGAAATGACGTCTAAATTAATAACTTTTAATAATACTCAATCAAATTTCACACCAATCTCATTAATAACTTTTGCAGTAATTATTCAAACTTCGCCAAATTTACAGGGAAGTTGCCGTAATAACTGCCAATGTTGCCTGCAAAACTACATGGGAAACGGTTGAGAATTGACTTCTGAATTGACGTCTAAATGAATAACTTTTAATAATACTCAATCAAATTTCGCACCAATCTCTTTAATAATTTTTGCAGTAATAAATCAAACTTCGCTAAGTTTACACTAATCAAACTTCGCTAAATTTACAGGGAAGTTGCCGAAATAACTGCCGATGTTACCTACAAAACTACATGGAAAACGGTTGAGAATTGACGTCTGAATTGACGTCTAAATTAATAACTTTGATTAATACTCAATCAAATTTCACACCAATCTCATTAATAACTTTTGCAGTAATTAATCAAACTTCGCCAAATTTACAGGGAAGTTGCCGTAATAACAGCCAATGTTGCCTGCAAAACTACATGGAAAACTGTTGAGAATTGACGTCTGAATTGACGTCTAAATGAATAACTTTTAATAATACGCAATCAAATCTCACACCAAGCCCATTAATAACTTTTGCAGTAATTAATCAAACTTCGCCAAATTTACAGGGAAGTTGCCTTAATACCAGCCAATGGTGTCTGCAAAACTACATAGAAAACGGTTGAGAATTGACGTCTGAATGGAAGTCTAAATGAATAACTTTTAATAATACTCAATCAAATTTCACACAAATCTCATTAATAACTTTTGCAGTAATTAATCAAACTTCGCCAAATTTACAGGGCAGTTGCCGTAATACCAGCCGATGGTGCCTGCATAATAAGACGGAAAACAGTTGAGAATTGACGTCTAAATTGACGTCTAAATGAATCACTTTTAATAATACTCAATCAAATTTCACACCAATCTCTTTAATAATTTTTGCAGTAATAAATCAAACTTCGCTAAATTTACAGGGAAGTTGCCGAAATAACTGCCGATGTTACCTTCAAAACTACATGGAAAACGGTTGAGAATTGACGTCTGAAATGACGTCTAAATTAATAACTTTTAATAATACTCAATCAAATTTCACACCAATCTCATTAATAACTTTTGCAGTAATTATTCAAACTTCGCCAAATTTACAGGGAAGTTGCCGTAATAACTGCCAATGTTGCCTGCAAAACTACATGGGAAACGGTTGAGAATTGACTTCTGAATTGACGTCTAAATGAATAACTTTTAATAATACTCAATCAAATTTCACACCAATCGCATTAATAACTTTTGCAGTAATTAATCAAACTTTGCCAAATTTACAGGGAAGTTGCCTTAATACCAGCCAATGGTGTCTGCAAAACTACATAGAAAACGGTTGAGAATTGACGTCTGAATGGACGTCTAAATGAATAACTTTTAATAATACTCAATCAAATTTCACACAAATCTCATTAATAACTTTTGCAGTAATTAATCAAACTTCGCCAAATTTACAGGGCAGTTGCCGTAATACCAGCCGATGGTGCCTGCAAAATAAGACGGAAAACAGTTGAGAATTGACGTCTAAATTGACGTCTAAATGAATCACTTTTAATAATACTCAATCAAATTTCACACCAATCTCTTTAATAATTTTTGCAGTAATAAATCAAACATCGCTAAGTTTACATTAAGCAAACTTCGCTAAATTTACAGGGAAGTTGCCGAAATAACTGCCGATGTTACCTTCAAAACTACATGGAAAACGGTTGAGAATTGACGTCTGAAATGACGTCTAAATTAATAACTTTTAATAATACTCAATCAAATTTCACACCAATCTCATTAATAACTTTTGCAGTAATTATTCAAACTTCGCCAAATTTACAGGGAAGTTGCCGTAATAACTGCCAATGTTGCCTGCAAAACTACATGGGAAACGGTTGAGAATTGACTTCTGAATTGACGTCTAAATGAATAACTTTTAATAATACTCAATCAAATTTCACACCAATCGCATTAATAACTTTTGCAGTTATTAATCAAACTTCGCCAAATTTACAGGGAAGTTGCCGTAATACCAGCCGATGGTGTCTGCGAAACTACATGGAAAACGGTTGAGAATTGACGTCTTAATTGACGTCTAAATGAATAACTTTTAATAATACTCAATCAAATTTCACACAAATCTCATTAATAACTTTTGAAGTAATAAATCAAACTTCGCTAAGTTTACATTAATCAAACTTCGCCAAATTTACAGGAAAGTTGCCGAAATAACTGCCTATGTTACCTACAAAACTACATGGAAAACGGTTGAGAATTGACGTCTGAATTGACGTCTAAATGAATAACTTTTAATAATACTCAATCAAATTTCACACCAATCTCATTAATAACTTTTGCAGTAATTAATCAACTTTGCCAAATTTACAGGGAAGTTGCCGTAATAACAGTCGATTGTGCCTGCAAAACTACATGGAACACAGTTTAGAATTGACGTCTGAATGGACGTCTAAATGAATAACTTTTAATAATACTCAATCAAATTTCACACCAAGCTCATTACTAACTTTTGCAGTAATTAATCAAACTTTGCCAAATTTACAGGGAAGTTGCCGTAATAACAGCCAATGTTGCCTGCAAAACTACATAGAAAACGGTTGAGAATTGACGTCTGAATTGACGTCTAAATGAATAACTTTTAATAATACTCAATCAAATTTCACATAAATCTCATTAATAACTTTTGCAGTAATTAATCAAACTTCGCCAAATTTACAGGGCAGTTGCCGTAATACCAGCCGATGGTGCCTGCAAAATAAGACGGAAAACAGTTGAGAATTGACGTCTAAGTTGACGTCTAAATGAATCACTTTTAATAATACTCAATCAAATTTCACACCAATCTCTTTAATAATTTTTGCAGTAATAAATCAAACATCGCTAAGTTTACATTAAGCAAACTTCGCTAAATTTACAGGGAAGTTGCCGAAATAACTGCCGATGTTACCTTCAAAACTACATGGAAAACGGTTGAGAATTGACGTCTGAAATGACGTCTAAATTAATAACTTTTAATAATACTCAATCAAATTTCACACCAATCTCATTAATAACTTTTGCAGTAATTATTCAAACTTCGCCAAATTTACAGGGAAGTTGCCGTAATAACTGCCAATGTTGCCTGCAAAACTACATGGGAAACGGTTGAGAATTGACTTCTGAATTGACGTCTAAATGAATAACTTTTAATAATACTCAATCAAATTTCACACCAATCGCATTAATAACTTTTGCAGTTATTAATCAAACTTCGCCAAATTTACAGGGAAGTTGCCGTAATACCAGCCGATGGTGTCTGCGAAACTACATGGAAAACGGTTGAGAATTGACGTCTTAATTGACGTCTAAATGAATAACTTTTAATAATACTCAATCAAATTTCACACAAATCTCATTAATAACTTTTGAAGTAATAAATCAAACTTCGCTAAGTTTACATTAATCAAACTTCGCCAAATTTACAGGAAAGTTGCCGAAATAACTGCCTATGTTACCTACAAAACTACATGGAAAACGGTTGAGAATTGACGTCTGAATTGACGTCTAAATGAATAACTTTTAATAATACTCAATCAAATTTCACACCAATCTCATTAATAACTTTTGCAGTAATTAATCAACTTTGCCAAATTTACAGGGAAGTTGCCGTAATAACAGTCGATTGTGCCTGCAAAACTACATGGAACACAGTTTAGAATTGACGTCTGAATGGACGTCTAAATGAATAACTTTTAATAATACTCAATCAAATTTCACACCAAGCTCATTACTAACTTTTGCAGTAATTAATCAAACTTTGCCAAATTTACAGGGAAGTTGCCGTAATAACAGCCAATGTTGCCTGCAAAACTACATAGAAAACGGTTGAGAATTGACGTCTGAATTGACGTCTAAATGAATAACTTTTAATAATACTCAATCAAATTTCACATAAATCTCATTAATAACTTTTGCAGTAATAAATCAAACTTCGCCAAATTTACAGGGCAGTTGCCGTAATACCAGCCGATGGTGCCTGTAAAATTACATGGAAAACAGTTGAGAATTGACGTCTGAATTGACGTCTAAATGAATAACTTTTAATAATACTCAATCAAATTTCACACCAATCTCTTTAATAATTTTTGCAGTAATAAATCAAACTTCGCTAAGTTTACATTAATCAAACTTCGCTAAAGTTACAGGGAAATTGCCGAAATAACTGCCGATGTTACCTTCAAAACTACATGGAAAACGGTTGAGAATTGACGTCTGAATTGACGTCTAAATTAATAACTTTTAATAATGCTCAATCAAATTTCACACCAATCTCATTAATAACTTTTGCAGTGATTATTCAAACTTCGCCAAATTTACAGGGAAGTTGCCGTAATAACTGCCAATGTTGCCTGCAAAACTACATCAGAAACGGTTGAGAATTGACGTCTGAATCGACGTCTAAATGAATAACATTTAATAATACTCAATCAAATTTCACACCAATCTCATTAATAACTTTTGCAGTTATTAATCAAACTTCGCCAAATTTACAGGGAAGTTGCCGTAATACCAGCCGATGGTGTCTGCAAAACTACATGGAAAACGGTTGAGAATTGACGTCTTAATTGACGTCTAAATGAATAACTTTTAATAATACTCAATCAAATTTCACACAAATCTCATTAATAACTTTTGAAGTAATAAATCAAACTTTGCTAAGTTTACATTAATCAAACTTTGCCAAATTTACAGGAAAGTTGCCGAAATAACTGCCTATGTTACCTACAAAACTACATGGAAAACGGTTGAGAATTGACGTCTGAATTGACGTCTAATTGAATAACTTTTAATAATACTCAATCAAATTTCACACCAATCTCTTTAATAACTTTTGCAGTAATTAATCAAACTTCGCCAAATTTACAGGAAAGTTGCCGAAATAACTGCCAATGTTACCTACAAAACTACAAGGAAAACGGTTGAGAATTGACGTCTGAATTGACGTCTAATTGAATAACTTTTAATAATACTCAATCAAATTTCACACCAATCTCTTTAATAACTTTTGCAGTAATTAATCAAACTTCTCCAAATTTACAGGAAAGTTGTCGAAATAACTGCCAATGTTACCTACAAAACTACATGGAAAACGGTTGAGAATTGACGTCTGAATTGACGTCTAAATGAATAACTTTTAATAATACTCAATCAAATTTCACACCAATCTCATTAATAACTTTTGCAGTAATTAATCAAACTTTGCCAAATTTACAGGGAAGTTGCCGTAATAACAGTCGATTGTGCCTGCAAAACTACATGGAAAACAGTTTAGAATTGACGTCTGAATTGACGTCTAAATGAATAACTTTTAATAATACTCAATCAAATTTCACACCAATCTCAATAATAACTTTTGCAGTAATTAATCAAACTTCGCCAAATTTACAGGGAAGTTGCCGTAATAACAGCCAATGTTGCCTGCAAAACTACAAGGAAAACGGTTGAGAATTGACGTCTGAATTGACGTCTAAATGAATAACTTTTAATAATACTCAATCAAATTTCACACCAAGCCCATTAATAACTTTTGCAGTAATTAATCAAACTTCGCCAAATTTACAGGGAAGTTGCCGTAATAACAGCCGATGTTGCCTGCAAAACTACATGGAAAACAGTTGAGAAGTGACGTCTGAATTGACGTCTAAATGAATAACTTTTAATAATACTCAATCAAATTTCGCGCCAATCTCTTTAATAATTTTTGCAGTAATAAAACAAACTTCGCTATGTTTACACTAATCAAACTTCGCAAAATTTACAGGGAAGTTGCCGAAATAACTGCCGAAGTTACCTACAAAACTACATGGAAAACGGTTGAGAATTGACGTCTGAATTGACGTCTAAATTAATAACTTTGATTAATACTCAATCAAATTTCACACCAATCTCATTAATAACTTTTGCAGTAATTAATCAAACTTCGCCAAATTTACAGGGAAGTTGCCGTAATAACAGCCAATGTTGCCTGCAAAACTACATGGAAAACTGTTGAGAATTGACGTCTGAATTGACGTCTAAATGAATAACTTTTAATAATACGCAATCAAATTTCACACCAAGCCCATTAATAACTTTTGCAGTAATTAATCAAACTTCGCCAAATTTACAGGGAAGTTGCCTTAATACCAGCCAATGGTGTCTGCAAAACTACATAGAAAACGGTTGAGAATTGACGTCTGAATGGACGTCTAAATGAATAACTTTTAATAATACTCAATCAAATTTCACACAAATCTCATTAATAACTTTTGCAGTAACTAATCAAACTTCGCCAAATTTACAGGGCAGTTGCCGTAATACCAGCCGATGGTGCCTGCAAAATAAGACGGAAAACAGTTGAGAATTGACGTCTAAATTGACGTCTAAATGAATCACTTTTAATAATACTCATTCAAATTTCACACCAATCTCTTTAATAATTTTTGCAGTAATAAATCAAACATCGCTAAGTTTACATTAATCAAACTTCGCTAAATTTACAGGGAAGTTGCCGAAATAACTGCCGATGTTACCTTCAAAACTACATGGAAAACGGTTGAGAATTGACGTCTGAATTCACGTCTAAATTAATAACTTTTAATAATACTCAATCAAATTTCACACCAATCTCATTAATAACTTTTGCAGTAATTATTCAAACTTCGCCAAATTTACAGGGAAGTTGCCGTAATAACTGCCAATGTTGCCTGCAAAACTACATGGGAAACGGTTGAGAATTGCTTTCTGAATTGACGTCTAAATGAATGACTTTTAATAATACTCAATCAAATTTCACACCAATCGCATTAATAACTTTTGCAGTAATTAATCAAACTTTGCCAAATTTACAGGGAAGTTGCCGTAATATCAGCCGATGGTGTCTGCAAAACTACATAGAAAACGGTTGAGAATTGACGTCTGAATTGACGTCTAAATGAATAACTTTTAATAATACTCAATCAAATTTCACACAAATCTCATTAATAACTTTTGCAGTAATTAATCAAACTTTGCCAAATTTACAGATCAGTTGCCGTAATACCAGCCGATGGTGCCTGCAAAATTACACGGAAAACAGTTGAGAATTGACGTCTGAATTGACGTCTAAATGAATAACTTTTAATAATACTCAATCAAATTTCGCACCAATCTCTTTAATAATTTTTGCAGTAATAAATCAAACTTCGCTAAGTTTACACTAATCAAACTTCGCTAAATTTACAGGGAAGTTGCCGAAATAACTGCCGATGTTACCTACAAAACTACATGGAAAACGGTTGAGAATTGACGTCTGAATTGACGTCTAAATTAATAACTTTGATTAATACTCAATCAAATTTCACACCAATCTCATTAATAACTTTTGCAGTAATTAATCAAACTTCGCCAAATTTACAGGGAAGTTGCCGTAATAACAGCCAATGTTGCCTGCAAAACTACATGGAAAACTGTTGAGAATTGACGTCTGAATTGACGTCTAAATGAATAACTTTTAATAATACGCAATCAAATTTCACACCAAGCCCATTAATAACTTTTGCAGTAATTAATCAAACTTCGCCAAATTTACAGGGAAGTTGCCTTAATACCAGCCAATGGTGTCTGCAAAACTACATAGAAAACGGTTGAGAATTGACGTCTGAATGGACGTCTAAATGAATAACTTTTAATAATACTCAATCAAATTTCACACAAATCTCATTAATAACTTTTGCAGTAATTAATCAAACTTCGCCAAATTTACAGGGCAGTTGCCGTAATACCAGCCGATGGTGCCTGCAAAATAAGACGGAAAACAGTTGAGAATTGACGTCTAAATTGACGTCTAAATGAATCACTTTTAATAATACTCAATCAAATTTCACACCAATCTCTTTAATAATTTTTGCAGTAATAAATCAAACATCGCTAAGTTTACATTAATCAAACTTCGCTAAATTTACAGGGAAGTTGCCGAAATAACTGCCGATGTTACCTTCAAAACTACATGGAAAACGGTTGAGAATTGACGTCTGAATTGACGTCTAAATTAATAACTTTTAATAATACTCAATCAAATTTCACACCAATCCCATTAATAACTTTTGCAGTAATTATTCAAACTTCGCCAAATTTACAGGGAAGTTGCCGTAATAACTGCCAATGTTGCCTGCAAAACTACATGGGAAACGGTTGAGAATTGACTTCTGAATTGACGTCTAAATGAATAACTTTTAATAATACTCATTCAAATTTCACACCAATCGCATTAATAACTTTTGCAGTAATTAATCAAACTTTTCCAAATTTACAGGGAAGTTGCCGTAATATCAGCCGGTGGTGTCTGCAAAACTACATAGAAAACGGTTGAGAATTGACGTCTGAATCGACGTCTAAATGAATAACTTTGATTAATACTCAATCAAATTTCACACCAATCTCATTAATAACTTTTGCAGTAATTAATCAAACTTCGCCAAATTTACAGGGAAGTTGCCGTAATAACAGCCAATGTTGCCTGCAAAACTACATGGAAAACTGTTGAGAATTGACGTCTGAATTGACGTCTAAATGAATAACTTTTAATAATACGCAATCAAATTTCACACCAAGCCCATTAATAACTTTTGCAGTAATTAATCAAACTTCGCCAAATTTACAGGGAAGTTGCCTTAATACCAGCCAATGGTGTCTGCAAAACTACATAGAAAACGGTTGAGAATTGACGTCTGAATGGACGTCTAAATGAATAACTTTTAATAATACTCAATCAAATTTCACACAAATCTCATTAATAACATTTGCAGTAATTAATCAAACTTCGCCAAATTTACAGGGCAGTTGCCGTAATACCAGCCGATGGTGCCTGCAAAATAAGACGGAAAACAGTTGAGAATTGACGTCTAAATTGACGTCTAAATGAATCACTTTTAATAATACTCATTCAAATTTCACACCAATCTCTTTAGTAATTTTTGCAGTAATAAATCAAACATCGCTAAGTTTACATTAATCAAACTTCGCTAAATTTACAGGGAAGTTGCCGAAATAGCTGCCGATGTTACCTTCAAAACTACATGGAAAACGGTTGAGAATTGACGTCTGAATTGACGTCTAAATTAATAACTTTTAATAATACTCAATCAAATTTCACACCAATCTCATTAATAACTTTTGCAGTAATTATTCAAACTTCGCCAAATTTACAGGGAAGTTGCCGTAATAACTGCCAATGTTGCCTGCAAAACTACATGGGAAACGGTTGAGAATTGCTTTCTGAATTGACGTCTAAATGAATGACTTTTAATAATACTCAATCAAATTTCACACCAATCGCATTAATAACTTTTGCAGTAATTAATCAAACTTTGCCAAATTTACAGGGAAGTTGCCGTAATATCAGCCGATGGTGTCTGCAAAACTACATAGAAAACGGTTGAGAATTGACGTCTGAATTGACGTCTAAATGAATAACTTTTAATAATACTCAATCAAATTTCACACAAATCTCATTAATAACTTTTGCAGTAATTAATCAAACTTTGCCAAATTTACAGATCAGTTGCCGTAATACCAGCCGATGGTGCCTGCAAAATTACACGGAAAACAGTTGAGAATTGACGTCTGAATTGACGTCTAAATGAATAACTTTTAATAATACTCAATCAAATTTCGCACCAATCTCTTTAATAATTTTTGCAGTAACAAATCAAACTTCGCTAAGTTTACACTAATCAAACTTCGCTAAATTTACAGGGAAGTTGCCGAAATAACTGCCGATGTTACCTACAAAACTACATGGAAAACGGTTGAGAATTGACGTCTGAATTGACGTCTAAATTAATAACTTTGATTAATACTCAATCAAATTTCACACCAATCTCATTAATAACTTTTGCAGTAATTAATCAAACTTCGCCAAATTTACAGGGAAGTTGCCGTAATAACAGCCAATGTTGCCTGCAAAACTACATGGAAAACTGTTGAGAATTGACGTCTGAATTGACGTCTAAATGAATAACTTTTAATAATACGCAATCAAATTTCACACCAAGCCCATTAATAACTTTTGCAGTAATTAATCAAACTTCGCCAAATTTACAGGGAAGTTGCCTTAATACCAGCCAATGGTGTCTGCAAAACTACATAGAAAACGGTTGAGAATTGACGTCTGAATGGACGTCTAAATGAATAACTTTTAATAATACTCAATCAAATTTCACACAAATCTCATTAATAACTTTTGCAGTAATTAATCAAACTTCGCCAAATTTACAGGGCAGTTGCCGTAATACCAGCCGATGGTGCCTGCAAAATAAGACGGAAAACAGTTGAGAATTGACGTCTAAATTGACGTCTAAATGAATCACTTTTAATAATACTCAATCAAATTTCACACCAATCTCTTTAATAATTTTTGCAGTAATAAATCAAACATCGCTAAGTTTACATTAATCAAACTTCGCTAAATTTACAGGGAAGTTGCCGAAATAACTGCCGATGTTACCTTCAAAACTACATGGAAAACGGTTGAGAATTGACGTCTGAATTGACGTCTAAATTAATAACTTTTAATAATACTCAATCAAATTTCACACCAATCCCATTAATAACTTTTGCAGTAATTATTCAAACTTCGCCAAATTTACAGGGAAGTTGCCGTAATAACTGCCAATGTTGCCTGCAAAACTACATGGGAAACGGTTGAGAATTGACTTCTGAATTGACGTCTAAATGAATAACTTTTAATAATACTCAATCAAATTTCACACCAATCGCATTAATAACTTTTGCAGTAATTAATCAAACTTTTCCAAATTTACAGGGAAGTTGCCGTAATATCAGCCGATGGTGTCTGCAAAACTACATAGAAAACGGTTGAGAATTGACGTCTGAATCGACGTCTAAATGAATAACTTTTAATAATACTCAATCAAATTTCACACCAATCTCATTAATAACTTTTGCAGTTATTAATCAAACTTCGCCAAATTTACAGGGAAGTTGCCGTAATACCAGCCGATGGTGTCTGCAAAACTACATGGAAAACGGTTGAGAATTGACGTCTTAATTGACGTCTAAATGAATAACTTTTAATAATACTCAATCAAATTTCACACAAATCTCATTAATAACTTTTGAAGTAATAAATCAAACTTCGCTAAGTTTACATTAATCAAACTTCGCCAAATTTACAGGAAAGTTGCCGAAATAACTGCCTATGTTACCTACAAAACTACATGGAAAACGGTTGAGAATTGACGTCTGAATTGACGTCTAAATGAATAACTTTTAATAATACTCAATCGAATTTCACACCAATCTCATTAATAACTTTTGCAGTAATTAATCAAACTTTGCCAAATTTACAGGGAAGTTGCCGTAATAACAGTCGATTGTGCCTGCAAAACTACATGGAACACAGTTTAGAATTGACGTCTGAATGGACGTCTAAATGAATAACTTTTAATAATACTCAATCAAATTTCACACCAAGCTCATTACTAACTTTTGCAGTAATTAATCAAACTTCGCCAAATTTACAGGGAAGTTGCCGTAATAACAGCCAATGTTGCCTGCAAAACTACATAGAAAACGGTTGAGAATTGACGTCTGAATTGACGTCTAAATGAATAACTTTTAATAATACTCAATCAAATTTCACATAAATCTCATTAATAACTTTTGCAGTAATAAATCAAACTTCGCCAAATTTACAGGGCAGTTGCCGTAATACCAGCCGATGGTGCCTGTAAAATTACATGGAAAACAGTTGAGAATTGACGTCTGAATTGACGTCTAAATGAATAACTTTTAATAATACTCAATCAAATTTCACACCAATCTCTTTAATAATTTTTGCAGTAATAAATCAAACTTCGCTAAGTTTACATTAATCAAACTTCGCTTAATTTACAGGGAAGTTCCCGAAATAACTGCCGATGTTACCTACAAAACTACATGGAAAACGGTTGAGAATTGACGTCTGAATTGACGTCTAAATGAATAACTTTTAATAATACTCAATAAATTTCACACAAATCTCATTAATAACTTTTGCAGTAATTAATCAAACTTTGCCAAATTTACAGATCAGTTGCCGTAATACCAGCCGATGGTGCCTGCAAAATTACACGGAAAACAGTTGAGAATTGACGTCTGAATTGACGTCTAAATGAATAACTTTTAATAATACTCAATCAAATTTCGCACCAATCTCTTTAATAATTTTTGCAGTAATAAATCAAACTTCGCTAAGTTTACACTAATCAAACTTCGCTAAATTTACAGGGAAGTTGCCGAAATAACTGCCGATGTTACCTACAAAACTACATGGAAAACGGTTGAGAATTGACGTCTGAATTGACGTCTAAATTAATAACTTTGATTAATACTCAATCAAATTTCACACCAATCTCATTAATAACTTTTGCAGTAATTAATCAAACTTCGCCAAATTTACAGGGAAGTTGCCGTAATAACAGCCAATGTTGCCTGCAAAACTACATGGAAAACTGTTGAGAATTGACGTCTGAATTGACGTCTAAATGAATAACTTTTAATAATACGCAATCAAATTTCACACCAAGCCCATTAATAACTTTTGCAGTAATTAATCAAACTTCGCCAAATTTACAGGGAAGTTGCCTTAATACCAGCCAATGGTGTCTGAAAACTACATAGAAAACGGTTGAGAATTGACGTCTGAATGGACGTCTAAATGAATAACTTTTAATAATACTCAATCAAATTTCACACAAATCTCATTAATAACTTTTGCAGTAATTAATCAAACTTCGCCAAATTTACAGGGCAGTTGCCGTAATACCAGCCGATGGTGCCTGCAAAATAAGACGGAAAACAGTTGAGAATTGACGTCTAAATTGACGTCTAAATGAATCACTTTTAATAATACTCAATCAAATTTCACACCAATCTCTTTAATAATTTTTGCAGTAATAAATCAAACATCGCTAAGTTTACATTAATCAAACTTCGCTAAATTTACAGGGAAGTTGCCGAAATAACTGCCGATGTTACCTTCAAAACTACATGGAAAACGGTTGAGAATTGACGTCTGAATTGACGTCTAAATTAATAACTTTTAATAATACTCAATCAAATTTCACACCAATCCCATTAATAACTTTTGCAGTAATTATTCAAACTTCGCCAAATTTACAGGGAAGTTGCCGTAATAACTGCCAATGTTGCCTGCAAAACTACATGGGAAACGGTTGAGAATTGACTTCTGAATTGACGTCTAAATGAATAACTTTTAATAATACTCAATCAAATTTCACACCAATCGCATTAATAACTTTTGCAGTAATTAATCAAACTTTTCCAAATTTACAGGGAAGTTGCCATAATATCAGCCGATGGTGTCTGCAAAACTACATAGAAAACGGTTGAGAATTGACGTCTGAATCGACGTCTAAATGAATAACTTTTAATAATACTCAATCACATTTCACACCAATCTCATTAATAACTTTTGCAGTAATTAATCAAACTTCGCCAAATTTACAGGGAAGTTGCCGTAATAACAGCCAATGTTACCTACAAAACTACATGGAAAACGGTTGAGAATTGACGTCTGAATTGACGTCTAAATGAATAACTTTTAATAATACTCAATCAAATTTCACACCAATCTCATTAATAACTTTTGCTGTAATTAATCAAACTTCGCCAAATTTACAAGGAAGTTGCCTTAATACCAGCCAATGGTGTCTGCAAAACTACATGGAAAAAAGTTGAGAATTGACGTCTGAATAGACGTCTAAATGAATAACTTTTAGTAATACTCAATCAAATTTCACACAAATCTCATTAATAACTTTTGCAGTAATTAATCAAACTTCGCCAAATTTACAGGGAAGTTGCCGTAATACCAGCCGATGGCGTCTGCAAAACCACATAGAAAACGGTTGAGAATTGATGTCTGAATTGACGTCTAAATGAATAACTTTTAATAATACTCAATCAAATTTCACGCCAATCTCATTAATAACTTTTGCAGTAATTAATCAAACTTTGCCAAATTTACAGGGAAGTTGCCGTAATAACAGTCGATTGTGCCTGCAAAACTACATGGAAAACAGTTTAGAATTGACGTCTGAATGGACGTCTAAATGAATAGCTTTTAATAATACTCAATCAAATTTCACACCAAGCTCATTACTAACTTTTGCAGTAATTAATCAAACTTCGCCGAATTTACACGGAAGTTGCCGTAATACCAGCCGATGGTGACTGCAAAACTACATAGAAAACGGTTGAGAATTGACGTCTGAATTGACGTCTAAATGAATAACTTTTAATAATACTCAATCAAATTCACACCAATCTCATTAATAACTTTTGCAGTAATTAATCAAACTTTGCCAAATTTACAGGGAAGTTGCCGTAATAACAGCCAATGTTGCCTGCAAAACTACATGGAAAACGGTTGAGAATTGACGTCTGAATTGACGTCTAAATAAATAACTTTTAATAATACTCAATCAAATTTCACACCAAGCCCATTAATAACTTTTGCAGTAATTAATCAAACTTCGCCAAATTTACGGGGAAGTTGCCGTAATGCCAGCCGATGGTGTCTGCAAAACTACATGGAAAACGGTTAAGAATTGACGTCTGAATTGACGTCTAAATCAATAACTTTTAATAATACTCAATCAAATTTCGCACAAATCTCATTAATAACTTTTGCAGTAATTAATCAAACTTCGCCAAATTTACAGGGCAGTTGCCGTAATACCAGCCGATGGTGCCTGCAAAATTACACGGAAAACAGTTGAGAATTGAGGTTTAAATTGACGTCTAAATGAATCAATTTTAATAATACTCAATCAAATTTCACACCAATCTCTTTAATAATTTTTGCAGTAATAAATCAAACTTCGCTAAATTTACAGGGAAGTTGCCGAAATAACTGCCGATGTTACCTTCAAAACTACATGGAAAACGGTTGAGAATTGACGTCTGAATTGACGTCTAAATGAATAACTTTTAATAATACTCAATCAAATTTCACACCAATCTCATTAATAACTTTTGCAGTAATTAATCAAACTTTGCCAAATTTACAGGGAAGTTGCCGTAATAACAGCCAATGTTGCCTGCAAAACTACATGGAAAACGGTTGAGAATTGACGTCTGAATTGACGTCTAAATGAATAACTTTTAATAATACTCAATCAAATTTCACACCAAGCCCAATAATAACTTTTGCAGTAATTAATCAAACTTCGCCAAATTTACGGGGAAGTTGCCGTAATGCCAGCCGATGGTGTCTGCAAAACTACATGGAAAACGGTTGAGAATTGACGTCTGAATTGACGTCTAAATGAATAACTTTTAATAATACTCAATCAAATTTCGCACAAATCTCATTAATAACTTTTGCAGTAATTAATCAAACTTCGCCAAATTTACAGGGCAGTTGCCGTAATACCAGCCGATGGTGCCTGCAAAATTACACGAAAAACAGTTGAGAATTGACGTCTGAATTGACGTCTAAATGAATAACTTATAATAATACTCAATCAAATTTCACACCAAGCTCATTAATAACTTTTGCAGTAATTAATCAAACATCGCCAAATTTACAGGGAAGTTGCCGTAATACCAACCGATGGCGTCTGCAAAACTACATAGAAAACGGTTGAGAATTGACGTCTGAATTAACGTCTAAATGAATAACTTTTAATAATACTCAATCAAATTTCACACCAATCTCAATAATAACTTTTGCAGTAATTATTCAAACTTCGTCGAATTTACACGGAAGTTGCCGTAATACCAGCCGATGGTGTCTGCAAAACTACATAGAAAACGGTTGAGAATTGACGTCTGAATTGACGTCTAAATAAATAACTTTAAAAAATACTCAATCAAATTTCACACCAAGCCCATTAATAACTTTTGCAGTAATTAATCAAACTTCGCCAAATTTACAGGGAAGTTGCCCTAATACCAGCCAATGGTGTCTGCAAAACTACATGGAAAACGGTTGAGAATTGACGTCTGAATTGACGTCTAAATGAATAACTTTTAATAATACTCAATCACATTTCACACAAATCTCATTAATAACTTTTGCAGTAATTAATCAAACTTTGCCAAATTTACAGGGCAGTTGCCGTAATACCAGCCGATGGTGCCTGCAAAATTACACGGAAAACAGTTGAGAATTGACGTCTGAATTGACGTCTAAATGAATAACTTTTAATAATACTCAATCAAATTTCGCACCAATCTCTTTAATAATTTTTGCAGTAATAAATCAAACTTCGCTAAGTTTACACTAATCAAACTTCGCTAAATTTACAGGGAAGTTGCCGAAATAACTGCCGATGTTACCTACAAAACTACATGGAAAACGGTTGAGAATTGACGTCTGAATTGACGTCTAAATTAATAACTTTTAATAATACTCGATCAAATTTCACACCAATCTCATTAATAACTTTTGCAGTAATTAATCAAACTTCGCCAAATTTACAAGGAAGTTGCCGTAATAACAGCCAATGTTGCCTGCAAAACTACATGGAAAACGGTTGAGAATTGACGTCTGAATTGACGTCTAAATGAATAACTTTTAATAATACGCAATCAAATTTCACACCAAGCCCATTAATAACTTTTGCAGTAATTAATCAAACTTCGCCAAATTTACAGGGAAGTTGCCTTAATACCAGCCAATGGTGTCTGCAAAACTACATGGAAAACGGTTGAGAATTGACGTCTGAATGGACGTCTAAATGAATAACTTTTAATAATACTCAATCAAATTTCACACAAATCTCATTAATAACTTTTGCAGTAATTAATCAAACTTCGCCAAATTTACAGGGCAGTTGCCGTAATACCAGCCGATGGTGCCTGCAAAATTACACACGGAAAACAGTTGAGAATTGACGTTTAAATTGACGTCTAAATGAATCAATTTTAATAATACTCAATCAAATTTCACACCAATCTCTTTAATAATTTTTGCAGTAATAAATCAAACTTCGCTAAATTTACAGGGAAGTTGCCGAAATAACTGCCGATGTTACCTTCAAAACTACATGGAAAACGGTTGAGAATTGACGTCTGAATTGACGTCTAAATTAATAACTTTTAATAATACTCAATCAAATTTCACACCAATCTCATTAATAACTTTTGCAGTAATTATTCAAACTTCGCCAAATTTACAGGGAAGTTGCCGTAATAACTGCCAATGCTGCCTGCAAAACTACATGGGAAACGGTTGAGAATTGACTTCTGAATTGACGTCTAAATGAATAACTTTTAATAATACTCAATCAAATTTCACACAAATCTCATTAATAACTTTTGCAGTAATTAATCAAACTTTGCCAAATTTACAGGGAAGTTGCCGTAATATCAGCCGATGGTGTCTGCAAAACTACATAGAAAACGGTTGAGAATTGACGTCTGAATCGACGTCTAAATGAATAATTTTTAATAATACTCAATCAAATTTCACACCAAGCCCATTAATAACTTTTGCAGTAATTAATCAAACTTCGCCAAATTTACAGGGCAGTTGCCGTAATACCAGCCGATGGTGCCTGCAAAATTACACGGAAAACAGTTGAGAATTGACGTCTGAATTGACGTCTAAATGAATAACTTTTAATAATACTCAATCAAATTTCGCACCAATCTCTTTAATAATTTTTGCAGTAATAAATCAAACTTCGCTAAGTTTACACTAATCAAACTTCGCTAAATTTACAGGGAAGTTGCCGAAATAACTGCCGATGTTACCTACAAAACTACATGGAAAACGGTTGAGAATTGACGTCTGAATTGACGTCTAAATTAATAACTTTTAATAATACTCGATCAAATTTCACACCAATCTCATTAATAACTTTTGCAGTAATTAATCAAACTTCGCCAAATTTACAAGGAAGTTGCCGTAATAACAGCCAATGTTGCCTGCAAAACTACATGGAAAACGGTTGAGAATTGACGTCTGAATTGACGTCTAAATGAATAACTTTTAATAATACGCAATCAAATTTCACACCAAGCCCATTAATAACTTTTGCAGTAATTAATCAAACTTCGCCAAATTTACAGGGAAGTTGCCTTAATACCAGCCAATGGTGTCTGCAAAACTACATGGAAAACGGTTGAGAATTGACGTCTGAATGGACGTCTAAATGAATAACTTTTAATAATACTCAATCAAATTTCACACAAATCTCATTAATAACTTTTGCAGTAATTAATCAAACTTCGCCAAATTTACAGGGCAGTTGCCGTAATACCAGCCGATGGTGCCTGCAAAATTACACACGGAAAACAGTTGAGAATTGACGTTTAAATTGACGTCTAAATGAATCAATTTTAATAATACTCAATCAAATTTCACACCAATCTCTTTAATAATTTTTGCAGTAATAAATCAAACTTCGCTAAATTTACAGGGAAGTTGCCGAAATAACTGCCGATGTTACCTTCAAAACTACATGGAAAACGGTTGAGAATTGACGTCTGAATTGACGTCTAAATTAATAACTTTTAATAATACTCAATCAAATTTCACACCAATCTCATTAATAACTTTTGCAGTAATTATTCAAACTTCGCCAAATTTACAGGGAAGTTGCCGTAATAACTGCCAATGCTGCCTGCAAAACTACATGGGAAACGGTTGAGAATTGACTTCTGAATTGACGTCTAAATGAATAACTTTTAATAATACTCAATCAAATTTCACACCAATCGCATTAATAACTTTTGCAGTAATTAATCAAACTTTGCCAAATTTACAGGGAAGTTGCCGTAATATCAGCCGATGGTGTCTGCAAAACTACATAGAAAACGGTTGAGAATTGACGTCTGAATCGACGTCTAAATGAATAATTTTTAATAATACTCAATCAAATTTCACACCAAGCCCATTAATAACTTTTGCAGTAATTAATCAAACTTCGCCAAATTTGCAGGGAAGTTGCTCTA
Organism: Flabesymbios commensalis; assembly: GCA_964017125.1. NCBI lineage: Eukaryota > Metazoa > Annelida > Polychaeta > Terebellida > Flabelligeridae > Flabesymbios > Flabesymbios commensalis. The sequence continues at coordinate 16,588 of CAXHKU010000834.1, read as the reverse complement.
ATACCAGCCAATGGCGTCTGCAAAACTACATGGAAAACGGTTGAGAATTGACGTCTGAATTGACGTCTAAATGAATAACTTTTAATAATACTCAATCAAATTTCACACAAATCTCATTAATAACTTTTGCAGTAATTAATCAAACTTTGCCAAATTTACAGGGCAGTTGCCCTAATACCAGCCGATGGTGCCTGCAAAATTACACGGAAAACAGTTGAGAATTGACGTCTGAATTGACGTCTAAATGAATAACTTTTAATAATACTCAATCAAATTTCGCACCAATCTCTTTAATAATTTTTGCAGTAATAAATCAAACTTCGCTAAGTTTACACTAATCAAACTTCGCTAAATTTACAGGGAAGTTGCCGAAATAACTGCCGATGTTACCTACAAAACTACATGGAAAACGGTTGAGAATTGACGTCTGAATTGACGTCTAAATTAATAACTTTGATTAATACTCAATCAAATTTCACACCAATCTCATTAATAACTTTTGCAGTAATTAATCAAACTTCGCCAAATTTACAGGGAAGTTGCCGTAATAACATCCAATGTTGCCTGCAAAACTACATGGAAAACTGTTGAGAATTGACGTCTGAATTGACGTCTAAATGAATAACTTTTAATAATACGCAATCAAATTTCACACCAAGCCCATTAATAACTTTTGCAGTAATTAATCAAACTTCGCCAAATTTACAGGGCAGTTGCCGTAATACCAGCCGATGGTGCCTGCAAAATTACACGGAAAACAGTTGAGAATTGACGTCTGAATTGACGTCTAAATGAATAACTTTTAATAATACTCAATCAAATTTCGCACCAATCTCTTTAATAATTTTTGCAGTAATAAATCAAACTTCGCTAAGTTTACACTAATCAAACTTCGCTAAATTTACAGGGAAGTTGCCGAAATAACTGCCGATGTTACCTACAAAACTACATGGAAAACGGTTGAGAATTGACGTCTGAATTGACGTCTAAATTAATAACTTTTAATAATACTCGATCAAATTTCACACCAATCTCATTAATAACTTTTGCAGTAATTAATCAAACTTCGCCAAATTTACAAGGAAGTTGCCGTAATAACAGCCAATGTTGCCTGCAAAACTACATGGAAAACGGTTGAGAATTGACGTCTGAATTGACGTCTAAATGAATAACTTTTAATAATACGCAATCAAATTTCACACCAAGCCCATTAATAACTTTTGCAGTAATTAATCAAACTTCGCCAAATTTACAGGGAAGTTGCCTTAATACCAGCCAATGGTGTCTGCAAAACTACATGAAAAACGGTTGAGAATTGACGTCTGAATGGACGTCTAAATGAATAACTTTTAATAATACTCAATCAAATTTCACACAAATCTCATTAATAACTTTTGCAGTAATTAATCAAACTTCGCCAAATTTACAGGGCAGTTGCCGTAATACCAGCCGATGGTGCCTGCAAAATTACACGGAAAACAGTTGAGAATTGACGTTTAAATTGACGTCTAAATGAATCAATTTTAATAATACTCAATCAAATTTCACACCGATCTCTTTAATAATTTTTGCAGTAATAAATCAAACTTCGCTAAATTTACAGGGAAGTTGCCGAAATAACTGCCGATGTTACCTCCAAAACTACATGGAAAACGGTTGAGAATTGACGTCTGAATTGACGTCTAAATTAATAACTTTTAATAATACTCAATCAAATTTCACACCAATCTCATTAATAACTTTTGCAGTAATTATTCAAACTTCGCCAAATTTACAGGGAAGTTGCCGTAATAACTGTCAATGTTGCCTGCAAAACTATATGGGAAACGGTTGAGAATTGACTTCTGAATTGACGTCTAAATGAATAACTTTTAATAATACTCAATCAAATTTCACACCAATCGCATTAATAACTTTTGCAGTAATTAATCAAACTTTGCCAAATTTACAGGGAAGTTGCCGTAATATCAGCCGATGGTGTCTGCAAAACTACATAGAAAACGGTTGAGAATTGACGTCTGAATCGACGTCTAAATGAATAATTTTTAATAATACTCAATCAAATTTCACACCAAGCCCATTAATAACTTTTGCAGTAATTAATCAAACTTCGCCAAATTTACAGGGAAGTTGCCCTAATACCAGCCAATGGCGTCTGCAAAACTACATGGAAAACGGTTGAGAATTGACGTCTGAATTGACGTCTAAATGAATAACTTTTAATAATACTCAATCAAATTTCACACAAATCTCATTAATAACTTTTGCAGTAATTAATCAAACTTTGCCAAATTTACAGGGCAGTTGCCGTAATACCAGCCGATGGTGCCTGCAAAATTACACGGAAAACAGTTGAGAATTGACGTCTGAATTGACGTCTAAATGAATAACTTTTAATAATACTCAATCAAATTTCGCACCAATCTCTTTAATAATTTTTGCAGTAATAAATCAAACTTCGCTAAGTTTACACTAATCAAACTTCGCTAAATTTACAGGGAAGTTGCCGAAATAACTGCCGATGTTACCTACAAAACTACATGGAAAACGGTTGAGAATTGACGTCTGAATTGACGTCTAAATTAATAACTTTGATTAATACTCAATCAAATTTCACACCAATCTCATTAATAACTTTTGCAGTAATTAATCAAACTTCGCCAAATTTACAGGGAAGTTGCCGTAATAACAGCCAATGTTGCCTGCAAAACTACATAGAAAACTGTTGAGAATTGACGTCTGAATTGACGTCTAAATGAATAACTTTTAATAATACGCAATCAAATTTCACACCAAGCCCATTAATAACTTTTGCAGTAATTAATCAAACTTCGCCAAATTTACAGGGAAGTTGCCTTAATACCAGCCAATGGTGTCTGCAAAACTACATAGAAAACGGTTGAGAATTGACGTCTGAATGGACGTCTAAATGAATAACTTTTAATAATACTCAATCAAATTTCACACAAATCTCATTAATGACTTTTGCAGTAATTAATCAAACTTCGCCAAATTTACAGGGCAGTTGCCGTAATACCAGCCGATGGTGCCTGCAAAATAAGACGGAAAACAGTTGAGAATTGACGTCTAAATTGACGTCTAAATGAATCACTTTTAATAATACTCAATCAAATTTCACACCAATCTCTTTAATAATTTTTGCAGTAATAAATCAAACATCGCTAAGTTTACATTAATCAAACTTCGCTAAATTTACAGGGAAGTTGCCGAAATAACTGCCGATGTTACCTTCAAAACTACATGGAAAACGGTTGAGAATTGACGTCTGAAATGACGTCTAAATTAATAACTTTTAATAATACTCAATCAAATTTCACACCAATCTCATTAATAACTTTTGCAGTAATTATTCAAACTTCGCCAAATTTACAGGGAAGTTGCCGTAATAACTGCCAATGTTGCCTGCAAAACTACATGGGAAACGGTTGAGAATTGACTTCTGAATTGACGTCTAAATGAATAACTTTTAATAATACTCAATCAAATTTCGCACCAATCTCTTTAATAATTTTTGCAGTAATAAATCAAACTTCGCTAAGTTTACACTAATCAAACTTCGCTAAATTTACAGGGAAGTTGCCGAAATAACTGCCGATGTTACCTACAAAACTACATGGAAAACGGTTGAGAATTGACGTCTGAATTGACGTCTAAATTAATAACTTTGATTAATACTCAATCAAATTTCACACCAATCTCATTAATAACTTTTGCAGTAATTAATCAAACTTCGCCAAATTTACAGGGAAGTTGCCGTAATAACAGCCAATGTTGCCTGCAAAACTACATGGCAAACTGTTGAGAATTGACGTCTGAATTGACGTCTAAATGAATAACTTTTAATAATACGCAATCAAATCTCACACCAAGCCCATTAATAACTTTTGCAGTAATTAATCAAACTTCGCCAAATTTACAGGGAAGTTGCCTTAATACCAGCCAATGGTGTCTGCAAAACTACATAGAAAACGGTTGAGAATTGACGTCTGAATGGAAGTCTAAATGAATAACTTTTAATAATACTCAATCAAATTTCACACAAATCTCATTAATAACTTTTGCAGTAATTAATCAAACTTCGCCAAATTTACAGGGCAGTTGCCGTAATACCAGCCGATGGTGCCTGCATAATAAGACGGAAAACAGTTGAGAATTGACGTCTAAATTGACGTCTAAATGAATCACTTTTAATAATACTCAATCAAATTTCACACCAATCTCTTTAATAATTTTTGCAGTAATAAATCAAACTTCGCTAAATTTACAGGGAAGTTGCCGAAATAACTGCCGATGTTACCTTCAAAACTACATGGAAAACGGTTGAGAATTGACGTCTGAAATGACGTCTAAATTAATAACTTTTAATAATACTCAATCAAATTTCACACCAATCTCATTAATAACTTTTGCAGTAATTATTCAAACTTCGCCAAATTTACAGGGAAGTTGCCGTAATAACTGCCAATGTTGCCTGCAAAACTACATGGGAAACGGTTGAGAATTGACTTCTGAATTGACGTCTAAATGAATAACTTTTAATAATACTCAATCAAATTTCGCACCAATCTCTTTAATAATTTTTGCAGTAATAAATCAAACTTCGCTAAGTTTACACTAATCAAACTTCGCTAAATTTACAGGGAAGTTGCCGAAATAACTGCCGATGTTACCTACAAAACTACATGGAAAACGGTTGAGAATTGACGTCTGAATTGACGTCTAAATTAATAACTTTGATTAATACTCAATCAAATTTCACACCAATCTCATTAATAACTTTTGCAGTAATTAATCAAACTTCGCCAAATTTACAGGGAAGTTGCCGTAATAACAGCCAATGTTGCCTGCAAAACTACATGGAAAACTGTTGAGAATTGACGTCTGAATTGACGTCTAAATGAATAACTTTTAATAATACGCAATCAAATCTCACACCAAGCCCATTAATAACTTTTGCAGTAATTAATCAAACTTCGCCAAATTTACAGGGAAGTTGCCTTAATACCAGCCAATGGTGTCTGCAAAACTACATAGAAAACGGTTGAGAATTGACGTCTGAATGGAAGTCTAAATGAATAACTTTTAATAATACTCAATCAAATTTCACACAAATCTCATTAATAACTTTTGCAGTAATTAATCAAACTTCGCCAAATTTACAGGGCAGTTGCCGTAATACCAGCCGATGGTGCCTGCATAATAAGACGGAAAACAGTTGAGAATTGACGTCTAAATTGACGTCTAAATGAATCACTTTTAATAATACTCAATCAAATTTCACACCAATCTCTTTAATAATTTTTGCAGTAATAAATCAAACTTCGCTAAATTTACAGGGAAGTTGCCGAAATAACTGCCGATGTTACCTTCAAAACTACATGGAAAACGGTTGAGAATTGACGTCTGAAATGACGTCTAAATTAATAACTTTTAATAATACTCAATCAAATTTCACACCAATCTCATTAATAACTTTTGCAGTAATTATTCAAACTTCGCCAAATTTACAGGGAAGTTGCCGTAATAACTGCCAATGTTGCCTGCAAAACTACATGGGAAACGGTTGAGAATTGACTTCTGAATTGACGTCTAAATGAATAACTTTTAATAATACTCAATCAAATTTCACACCAATCGCATTAATAACTTTTGCAGTAATTAATCAAACTTTGCCAAATTTACAGGGAAGTTGCCTTAATACCAGCCAATGGTGTCTGCAAAACTACATAGAAAACGGTTGAGAATTGACGTCTGAATGGACGTCTAAATGAATAACTTTTAATAATACGCAATCAAATTTCACACCAAGCCCATTAATAACTTTTGCAGTAATTAATCAAACTTCGCCAAATTTACAGGGCAGTTGCCGTAATACCAGCCGATGGTGCCTGCAAAATTACACGGAAAACAGTTGAGAATTGACGTCTGAATTGACGTCTAAATGAATAACTTTTAATAATACTCAATCAAATTTCGCACCAATCTCTTTAATAATTTTTGCAGTAATAAATCAAACTTCGCTAAGTTTACACTAATCAAACTTCGCTAAATTTACAGGGAAGTTGCCGAAATAACTGCCGATGTTACCTACAAAACTACATGGAAAACGGTTGAGAATTGACGTCTGAATTGACGTCTAAATTAATAACTTTTAATAATACTCGATCAAATTTCACACCAATCTCATTAATAACTTTTGCAGTAATTAATCAAACTTCGCCAAATTTACAAGGAAGTTGCCGTAATAACAGCCAATGTTGCCTGCAAAACTACATGGAAAACGGTTGAGAATTGACGTCTGAATTGACGTCTAAATGAATAACTTTTAATAATACGCAATCAAATTTCACACCAAGCCCATTAATAACTTTTGCAGTAATTAATCAAACTTCGCCAAATTTACAGGGAAGTTGCCTTAATACCAGCCAATGGTGTCTGCAAAACTACATGAAAAACGGTTGAGAATTGACGTCTGAATGGACGTCTAAATGAATAACTTTTAATAATACTCAATCAAATTTCACACAAATCTCATTAATAACTTTTGCAGTAATTAATCAAACTTCGCCAAATTTACAGGGCAGTTGCCGTAATACCAGCCGATGGTGCCTGCAAAATTACACGGAAAACAGTTGAGAATTGACGTTTAAATTGACGTCTAAATGAATCAATTTTAATAATACTCAATCAAATTTCACACCGATCTCTTTAATAATTTTTGCAGTAATAAATCAAACTTCGCTAAATTTACAGGGAAGTTGCCGAAATAACTGCCGATGTTACCTCCAAAACTACATGGAAAACGGTTGAGAATTGACGTCTGAATTGACGTCTAAATTAATAACTTTTAGTAATACTCAATCAAATTTCACACCAATCTCATTAATAACTTTTGCAGTAATTATTCAAACTTCGCCAAATTTACAGGGAAGTTGCCGTAATAACTGCCAATGTTGCCTGCAAAACGACATGGGAAACGGTTGAGAATTGACTTCTGAATTGACGTCTAAATGAATAACTTTTAATAATACTCAATCAAATTTCACACCAATCGCATTAATAACTTTTGCAGTAATTAATCAAACTTTGCCAAATTTACAGGGAAGTTGCCGTAATATCAGCCGATGGCGTCTGCAAAACTACATGGAAAACGGTTGAGAATTGACGTCTGAATTGACGTCTAAATGAATAACTTTTAATAATACTCAATCAAATTTCACACAAATCTCATTAATAACTTTTGCAGTAATTAATCAAACTTTGCCAAATTTACAGGGCAGTTGCCGTAATACCAGCCGATGGTGCCTGCAAAATTACACGGAAAACAGTTGAGAATTGACGTCTGAATTGACGTCTAAATGAATAACTTTTAATAATACTCAATCAAATTTCGCACCAATCTCTTTAATAATTTTTGCAGTAATAAATCAAACTTCGCTAAGTTTACACTAATCAAACTTCGCTAAATTTACAGGGAAGTTGCCGAAATAACTGCCGATGTTACCTACAAAACTACATGGAAAACGGTTGAGAATTGACGTCTGAATTGACGTCTAAATTAATAACTTTGATTAATACTCAATCAAATTTCACACCAATCTCATTAATAACTTTTGCAGTAATTAATCAAACTTCGCCAAATTTACAGGGAAGTTGCCTTAATACCAGCAAATGGTGTCTGCAAAACTACATAGAAAACGGTTGAGAATTGACGTCTGAATGGACGTCTAAATGAATAACTTTTAATAATACTCAATCAAATTTCACACAAATCTCATTAATAACTTTTGCAGTAATTAATCAAACTTCGCCAAATTTACAGGGCAGTTGCCGTAATACCAGCCGATGGTGCCTGCAAAATAAGACGGAAAACAGTTGAGAATTGACGTCTGAATTGACGTCTAAATAAATAACTTTTAATAATACTCAATCAAATTTCACACCAAGCCCATTAATAACTTTTGCAGTAATTAATCAAACTTCGCCAAATTTACAGGGAAGTTGCCCTAATACCAGCCAATGGTGTCTGCAAAACTACATGGAAAACGGTTGAGAATTGACGTCTGAATTGACGTCTAAATGAATAACTTTTAATAATACTCAATCACATTTCACACAAATCTCATTAATAACTTTTGCAGTAATTAATCAAACTTTGCCAAATTTACAGGGCAGTTGCCGTAATACCAGCCGATGGTGCCTGCAAAATTACACGGAAAACAGTTGAGAATTGACGTCTGAATTGACGTCTAAATGAATAACTTTTAATAATACTCAATCAAATTTCGCACCAATCTCTTTAATAATTTTTGCAGTAATAAATCAAACTTCGCTAAGTTTACACTAATCAAACTTCGCTAAATTTACAGGGAAGTTGCCGAAATAACTGCCGATGTTACCTACAAAACTACATGGAAAACGGTTGAGAATTGACGTCTGAATTGACGTCTAAATTAATAACTTTTAATAATACTCGATCAAATTTCACACCAATCTCATTAATAACTTTTGCAGTAATTAATCAAACTTCGCCAAATTTACAAGGAAGTTGCCGTAATAACAGCCAATGTTGCCTGCAAAACTACATGGAAAACGGTTGAGAATTGACGTCTGAATTGACGTCTAAATGAATAACTTTTAATAATACGCAATCAAATTTCACACCAAGCCCATTAATAACTTTTGCAGTAATTAATCAAACTTCGCCAAATTTACAGGGAAGTTGCCTTAATACCAGCCAATGGTGTCTGCAAAACTACATGGAAAACGGTTGAGAATTGACGTCTGAATGGACGTCTAAATGAATAACTTTTAATAATACTCAATCAAATTTCACACAAATCTCATTAATAACTTTTGCAGTAATTAATCAAACTTCGCCAAATTTACAGGGCAGTTGCCGTAATACCAGCCGATGGTGCCTGCAAAATTACACGGAAAACAGTTGAGAATTGACGTTTAAATTGACGTCTAAATGAATCAATTTTAATAATACTCAATCAAATTTCACACCAATCTCTTTAATAATTTTTGCAGTAATAAATCAAACTTCGCTAAATTTACAGGGAAGTTGCCGAAATAACTGCCGATGTTACCTTCAAAACTACATGGAAAACGGTTGAGAATTGACGTCTGAATTGACGTCTAAATTAATAACTTTTAATAATACTCAATCAAATTTCACACCAATCTCATTAATAACTTTTGCAGTAATTATTCAAACTTCGCCAAATTTACAGGGAAGTTGCCGTAATAACTGTCAATGTTGCCTGCAAAACTATATGGGAAACGGTTGAGAATTGACTTCTGAATTGACGTCTAAATGAATAACTTTTAATAATACTCAATCAAATTTCACACCAATCGCATTAATAACTTTTGCAGTAATTAATCAAACTTTGCCAAATTTACAGGGAAGTTGCCGTAATATCAGCCGATGGTGTCTGCAAAACTACATAGAAAACGGTTGAGAATTGACGTCTGAATCGACGTCTAAATGAATAATTTTTAATAATACTCAATCAAATTTCACACCAAGCCCATTAATAACTTTTGCAGTAATTAATCAAACTTCGCCAAATTTACAGGGAAGTTGCCCTAATACCAGCCAATGGCGTCTGCAAAACTACATGGAAAACGGTTGAGAATTGACGTCTGAATTGACGTCTAAATGAATAACTTTTAATAATACTCAATCAAATTTCACACAAATCTCATTAATAACTTTTGCAGTAATTAATCAAACTTTGCCAAATTTACAGGGCAGTTGCCGTAATACCAGCCGATGGTGCCTGCAAAATTACACGGAAAACAGTTGAGAATTGACGTCTGAATTGACGTCTAAATGAATAACTTTTAATAATACTCAATCAAATTTCGCACCAATCTCTTTAATAATTTTTGCAGTAATAAATCAAACTTCGCTAAGTTTACACTAATCAAACTTCGCTAAATTTACAGGGAAGTTGCCGAAATAACTGCCGATGTTACCTACAAAACTACATGGAAAACGGTTGAGAATTGACGTCTGAATTGACGTCTAAATTAATAACTTTGATTAATACTCAATCAAATTTCACACCAATCTCATTAATAACTTTTGCAGTAATTAATCAAACTTCGCCAAATTTACAGGGAAGTTGCCGTAATAACAGCCAATGTTGCCTGCAAAACTACATAGAAAACTGTTGAGAATTGACGTCTGAATTGACGTCTAAATGAATAACTTTTAATAATACGCAATCAAATTTCACACCAAGCCCATTAATAACTTTTGCAGTAATTAATCAAACTTCGCCAAATTTACAGGGAAGTTGCCTTAATACCAGCCAATGGTGTCTGCAAAACTACATAGAAAACGGTTGAGAATTGACGTCTGAATGGACGTCTAAATGAATAACTTTTAATAATACTCAATCAAATTTCACACAAATCTCATTAATGACTTTTGCAGTAATTAATCAAACTTCGCCAAATTTACAGGGCAGTTGCCGTAATACCAGCCGATGGTGCCTGCAAAATAAGACGGAAAACAGTTGAGAATTGACGTCTAAATTGACGTCTAAATGAATCACTTTTAATAATACTCAATCAAATTTCACACCAATCTCTTTAATAATTTTTGCAGTAATAAATCAAACATCGCTAAGTTTACATTAATCAAACTTCGCTAAATTTACAGGGAAGTTGCCGAAATAACTGCCGATGTTACCTTCAAAACTACATGGAAAACGGTTGAGAATTGACGTCTGAAATGACGTCTAAATTAATAACTTTTAATAATACTCAATCAAATTTCACACCAATCTCATTAATAACTTTTGCAGTAATTATTCAAACTTCGCCAAATTTACAGGGAAGTTGCCGTAATAACTGCCAATGTTGCCTGCAAAACTACATGGGAAACGGTTGAGAATTGACTTCTGAATTGACGTCTAAATGAATAACTTTTAATAATACTCAATCAAATTTCGCACCAATCTCTTTAATAATTTTTGCAGTAATAAATCAAACTTCGCTAAGTTTACACTAATCAAACTTCGCTAAATTTACAGGGAAGTTGCCGAAATAACTGCCGATGTTACCTACAAAACTACATGGAAAACGGTTGAGAATTGACGTCTGAATTGACGTCTAAATTAATAACTTTGATTAATACTCAATCAAATTTCACACCAATCTCATTAATAACTTTTGCAGTAATTAATCAAACTTCGCCAAATTTACAGGGAAGTTGCCGTAATAACAGCCAATGTTGCCTGCAAAACTACATGGAAAACTGTTGAGAATTGACGTCTGAATTGACGTCTAAATGAATAACTTTTAATAATACGCAATCAAATCTCACACCAAGCCCATTAATAACTTTTGCAGTAATTAATCAAACTTCGCCAAATTTACAGGGAAGTTGCCTTAATACCAGCCAATGGTGTCTGCAAAACTACATAGAAAACGGTTGAGAATTGACGTCTGAATGGACGTCTAAATGAATAACTTTTAATAATACTCAATCAAATTTCACACAAATCTCATTAATAACTTTTGCAGTAATTAATCAAACTTCGCCAAATTTACAGGGCAGTTGCCGTAATACCAGCCGATGGTGCCTGCATAATAAGACGGAAAACAGTTGAGAATTGACGTCTAAATTGACGTCTAAATGAATCACTTTTAATAATACTCAATCAAATTTCACACCAATCTCTTTAATAATTTTTGCAGTAATAAATCAAACTTCGCTAAATTTACAGGGAAGTTGCCGAAATAACTGCCGATGTTACCTTCAAAACTACATGGAAAACGGTTGAGAATTGACGTCTGAAATGACGTCTAAATTAATAACTTTTAATAATACTCAATCAAATTTCACACCAATCTCATTAATAACTTTTGCAGTAATTATTCAAACTTCGCCAAATTTACAGGGAAGTTGCCGTAATAACTGCCAATGTTGCCTGCAAAACTACATGGGAAACGGTTGAGAATTGACTTCTGAATTGACGTCTAAATGAATAACTTTTAATAATACTCAATCAAATTTCGCACCAATCTCTTTAATAATTTTTGCAGTAATAAATCAAACTTCGCTAAGTTTACACTAATCAAACTTCGCTAAATTTACAGGGAAGTTGCCGAAATAACTGCCGATGTTACCTACAAAACTACATGGAAAACGGTTGAGAATTGACGTCTGAATTGACGTCTAAATTAATAACTTTGATTAATACTCAATCAAATTTCACACCAATCTCATTAATAACTTTTGCAGTAATTAATCAAACTTCGCCAAATTTACAGGGAAGTTGCCGTAATAACAGCCAATGTTGCCTGCAAAACTACATGGAAAACTGTTGAGAATTGACGTCTGAATTGACGTCTAAATGAATAACTTTTAATAATACGCAATCAAATCTCACACCAAGCCCATTAATAACTTTTGCAGTAATTAATCAAACTTCGCCAAATTTACAGGGAAGTTGCCTTAATACCAGCCAATGGTGTCTGCAAAACTACATAGAAAACGGTTGAGAATTGACGTCTGAATGGAAGTCTAAATGAATAACTTTTAATAATACTCAATCAAATTTCACACAAATCTCATTAATAACTTTTGCAGTAATTAATCAAACTTCGCCAAATTTACAGGGCAGTTGCCGTAATACCAGCCGATGGTGCCTGCATAATAAGACGGAAAACAGTTGAGAATTGACGTCTAAATTGACGTCTAAATGAATCACTTTTAATAATACTCAATCAAATTTCACACCAATCTCTTTAATAATTTTTGCAGTAATAAATCAAACTTCGCTAAATTTACAGGGAAGTTGCCGAAATAACTGCCGATGTTACCTTCAAAACTACATGGAAAACGGTTGAGAATTGACGTCTGAAATGACGTCTAAATTAATAACTTTTAATAATACTCAATCAAATTTCACACCAATCTCATTAATAACTTTTGCAGTAATTATTCAAACTTCGCCAAATTTACAGGGAAGTTGCCGTAATAACTGCCAATGTTGCCTGCAAAACTACATGGGAAACGGTTGAGAATTGACTTCTGAATTGACGTCTAAATGAATAACTTTTAATAATACTCAATCAAATTTCGCACCAATCTCTTTAATAATTTTTGCAGTAATAAATCAAACTTCGCTAAGTTTACACTAATCAAACTTCGCTAAATTTACAGGGAAGTTGCCGAAATAACTGCCGATGTTACCTACAAAACTACATGGAAAACGGTTGAGAATTGACGTCTGAATTGACGTCTAAATTAATAACTTTGATTAATACTCAATCAAATTTCACACCAATCTCATTAATAACTTTTGCAGTAATTAATCAAACTTCGCCAAATTTACAGGGAAGTTGCCGTAATAACAGCCAATGTTGCCTGCAAAACTACATGGAAAACTGTTGAGAATTGACGTCTGAATTGACGTCTAAATGAATAACTTTTAATAATACGCAATCAAATCTCACACCAAGCCCATTAATAACTTTTGCAGTAATTAATCAAACTTCGCCAAATTTACAGGGAAGTTGCCTTAATACCAGCCAATGGTGTCTGCAAAACTACATAGAAAACGGTTGAGAATTGACGTCTGAATGGAAGTCTAAATGAATAACTTTTAATAATACTCAATCAAATTTCACACAAATCTCATTAATAACTTTTGCAGTAATTAATCAAACTTCGCCAAATTTACAGGGCAGTTGCCGTAATACCAGCCGATGGTGCCTGCATAATAAGACGGAAAACAGTTGAGAATTGACGTCTAAATTGACGTCTAAATGAATCACTTTTAATAATACTCAATCAAATTTCACACCAATCTCTTTAATAATTTTTGCAGTAATAAATCAAACTTCGCTAAATTTACAGGGAAGTTGCCGAAATAACTGCCGATGTTACCTTCAAAACTACATGGAAAACGGTTGAGAATTGACGTCTGAAATGACGTCTAAATTAATAACTTTTAATAATACTCAATCAAATTTCACACCAATCTCATTAATAACTTTTGCAGTAATTATTCAAACTTCGCCAAATTTACAGGGAAGTTGCCGTAATAACTGCCAATGTTGCCTGCAAAACTACATGGGAAACGGTTGAGAATTGACTTCTGAATTGACGTCTAAATGAATAACTTTTAATAATACTCAATCAAATTTCACACCAATCGCATTAATAACTTTTGCAGTAATTAATCAAACTTTGCCAAATTTACAGGGAAGTTGCCTTAATACCAGCCAATGGTGTCTGCAAAACTACATAGAAAACGGTTGAGAATTGACGTCTGAATGGACGTCTAAATGAATAACTTTTAATAATACTCAATCAAATTTCACACAAATCTCATTAATAACTTTTGCAGTAATTAATCAAACTTCGCCAAATTTACAGGGCAGTTGCCGTAATACCAGCCGATGGTGCCTGCAAAATAAGACGGAAAACAGTTGAGAATTGACGTCTAAATTGACGTCTAAATGAATCACTTTTAATAATACTCAATCAAATTTCACACCAATCTCTTTAATAATTTTTGCAGTAATAAATCAAACATCGCTAAGTTTACATTAAGCAAACTTCGCTAAATTTACAGGGAAGTTGCCGAAATAACTGCCGATGTTACCTTCAAAACTACATGGAAAACGGTTGAGAATTGACGTCTGAAATGACGTCTAAATTAATAACTTTTAATAATACTCAATCAAATTTCACACCAATCTCATTAATAACTTTTGCAGTAATTATTCAAACTTCGCCAAATTTACAGGGAAGTTGCCGTAATAACTGCCAATGTTGCCTGCAAAACTACATGGGAAACGGTTGAGAATTGACTTCTGAATTGACGTCTAAATGAATAACTTTTAATAATACTCAATCAAATTTCACACCAATCGCATTAATAACTTTTGCAGTTATTAATCAAACTTCGCCAAATTTACAGGGAAGTTGCCGTAATACCAGCCGATGGTGTCTGCGAAACTACATGGAAAACGGTTGAGAATTGACGTCTTAATTGACGTCTAAATGAATAACTTTTAATAATACTCAATCAAATTTCACACAAATCTCATTAATAACTTTTGAAGTAATAAATCAAACTTCGCTAAGTTTACATTAATCAAACTTCGCCAAATTTACAGGAAAGTTGCCGAAATAACTGCCTATGTTACCTACAAAACTACATGGAAAACGGTTGAGAATTGACGTCTGAATTGACGTCTAAATGAATAACTTTTAATAATACTCAATCAAATTTCACACCAATCTCATTAATAACTTTTGCAGTAATTAATCAACTTTGCCAAATTTACAGGGAAGTTGCCGTAATAACAGTCGATTGTGCCTGCAAAACTACATGGAACACAGTTTAGAATTGACGTCTGAATGGACGTCTAAATGAATAACTTTTAATAATACTCAATCAAATTTCACACCAAGCTCATTACTAACTTTTGCAGTAATTAATCAAACTTTGCCAAATTTACAGGGAAGTTGCCGTAATAACAGCCAATGTTGCCTGCAAAACTACATAGAAAACGGTTGAGAATTGACGTCTGAATTGACGTCTAAATGAATAACTTTTAATAATACTCAATCAAATTTCACATAAATCTCATTAATAACTTTTGCAGTAATTAATCAAACTTCGCCAAATTTACAGGGCAGTTGCCGTAATACCAGCCGATGGTGCCTGCAAAATAAGACGGAAAACAGTTGAGAATTGACGTCTAAGTTGACGTCTAAATGAATCACTTTTAATAATACTCAATCAAATTTCACACCAATCTCTTTAATAATTTTTGCAGTAATAAATCAAACATCGCTAAGTTTACATTAAGCAAACTTCGCTAAATTTACAGGGAAGTTGCCGAAATAACTGCCGATGTTACCTTCAAAACTACATGGAAAACGGTTGAGAATTGACGTCTGAAATGACGTCTAAATTAATAACTTTTAATAATACTCAATCAAATTTCACACCAATCTCATTAATAACTTTTGCAGTAATTATTCAAACTTCGCCAAATTTACAGGGAAGTTGCCGTAATAACTGCCAATGTTGCCTGCAAAACTACATGGGAAACGGTTGAGAATTGACTTCTGAATTGACGTCTAAATGAATAACTTTTAATAATACTCAATCAAATTTCACACCAATCGCATTAATAACTTTTGCAGTTATTAATCAAACTTCGCCAAATTTACAGGGAAGTTGCCGTAATACCAGCCGATGGTGTCTGCGAAACTACATGGAAAACGGTTGAGAATTGACGTCTTAATTGACGTCTAAATGAATAACTTTTAATAATACTCAATCAAATTTCACACAAATCTCATTAATAACTTTTGAAGTAATAAATCAAACTTCGCTAAGTTTACATTAATCAAACTTCGCCAAATTTACAGGAAAGTTGCCGAAATAACTGCCTATGTTACCTACAAAACTACATGGAAAACGGTTGAGAATTGACGTCTGAATTGACGTCTAAATGAATAACTTTTAATAATACTCAATCAAATTTCACACCAATCTCATTAATAACTTTTGCA
>CAXHKU010000833.1:0-34009 GCA_964017125.1 Flabesymbios commensalis | reverse complement strand
TATATATTTTAAACATTATTTAACCATAAAAAATGCCACTGAAATTTTAAATATAAACTCAGTAAGATATACATGGGAAGGGCCTATTTTTTAAAAACAAACCGTCATTTGAAAGTGTTTCCAGTTTAAAACGAACTAAACAATACATGTTGGCAGCAGTACTAGGGTTAAGGTTCGGCTTAAGGTGGCAGCAGTACTAGTGTTAAGGTCCGGCTTAAGGTTGCAGCAGTACTAGTGTTAAGGTCCGGCACAAGGTGGCAGCAGTACTAGTGTTAAGGTCCGGCACAAGGTGGCAGCAGTACTAGTGTTAAGGTCCGGCACAAGGTGGCAGCAGTACTAGGGTTAAGGTCTGGCTTAAGGTGGCAGCAGTACTAGGGTTGAGGTTCGGCTTAAGGTGGCAGCAGTACTAGGGTTAAGGTCCGGCTTAAGGTTGCAGCAGTACTAGTGTTAAGGTCCGGCACAAGGTGGCAGCAGTACTAGGGTTAAGGTCCGGCTTAAGGTGGCAGCAGTACTAGTGTTAAGGTCTGGCTTAAGGTGGCAGCAGTACCAGGGTTAAGGTCCGGCTTAAGGTTGCAGCAGTACTAGTGTTAAGGTCCGGCACAAGGTGGCAGCAGTACTAGTGTTAAGGTCCGGCACAAGGTGGCAGCAGTACTAGTGTTAAGGTCCGGCACCAGGTGGCAGCAGTACTAGGGTTAAGGTCTGGCTTAAGGTGGCAGCAGTACTAGGGTTGAGGTTCGGCTTAAGGTGGCAGCAGTGCTAGGGTTAAGGTCCGGCTTAAGGTTGCAGCAGTACTAGTGTTAAGGTCCGGCACAAGGTGGCAGCAGTACTAGGGTTAAGGTCCGGCTTAAGGTGGCAGCAGTACTAGTGTTAAGGTCTGGCTTAAGGTGGCAGCAGTACCAGGGTTAAGGTCCGGCACAAGGTGGCAGCAGTACTAGGGTTAAGGTCCGGCTGTAGGTGGCAGCAGTACCAGGGTTAAGGTCCGGCTTAAGGTGGCAGCAGTACTAGGGCTAAAGTCCGGCTTAAGGTTGCAGCAGTACCAGGGTTAAGGTCCGGCACAAGGTGGCAGCAGTACTAGGGTTAAGGTTTGGCCCAAGGTGGCAGCAGTACTAGTGTTAAGGTCCGGCTTAAGGTGGCGGCAGTACCAGGGTTAAGGTCCGGCACAAGGTGGCAGCAGTACTAGGGTTAAGGTCCGGCACAAGGTGGCAGCAGTACTAGGGTTAAGGGCCGGCACAAGTTGGCAGCAGTACTAGGGTTAAGGTCCGGCTTATGGGGGCAGCAGTACCAGGGTTAAGGTCCGGCACAAGGTGGCAGCAGTACTAGGGTTAAGGTCCGGCTTAAGGTGGCATCAGTACCAGGGTTAAGGTCCGGCTTAAGGTGGCAGCAGTACTAGGGCTAAGGTCCGGCTTAAGGTTGCAGCAGTACCAGGGTTAAGGTCCGGCACAAGGTGGCAGCAGTACTAGGGTTAAGGTCTAGCTCAAGATGGCAGCAGTACTAGTGTTAAGGTCCGGCTTAAGGTGGCAGCAGTACCAGGGTTGAGGTCCGGCACAAGGTGGCAGCAGTACTAGGGTTAAGGTCCGGCACAAGGTGGCAGCAGTACTAGGGTTAAGGTCCGGCACAAGGTGGCAGCAGTACTAGGGTTAAGGTCCGGCTTTAGGGGGCAGCAGTACCAGGGTTAAGGTCCGGCACAAGGTGGCAGCAGTACTAGTGTTAAGGTCCGGCACAAGGTGGCAGCAGTACTAGGGTTAAGGTCTGGCTCAAGGTGGCAGCAGTACTAGTGTTAAGGTCCGGCACAAGGTGGCAGCAGTACTAGGGTTAAGGTCCGGCACAAGGTGGCAGCAGTACTAGGGTTAAGGTCCGGCACAAGGTGGCAGCAGTACTAGGGTTAAGGGCCGGCTTAAGGTTGCAGCAGTACTAGTGTTAAGGTCCGGCACAAGGTGGCAGCAGTACTAGTGTTAAGGTCCGGCACAAAGTGGCAGCAGTACTAGTGTTAAGGTCCGGCACAAGGTGGCAGCAGTACTAGGGTTAAGGTCCGGCACAAGGTGGCAGCAGTACCAGGGTTAAGGTCCGGCACAAGGTGGCAGCAGTACTAGTGTTAAGGTCTGGCTTAAAGTTGCAGCAGTACTAGTGTTAAGGTCCGGCACAAGGTGGCAGCAGTACTAGGGTTAAGGTCCGGCACAAGGTGGCAGCAGTACTAGTGTTAAGGTGGCAGCAGTACTAGTGCTAAGGTCTGGCTCAAGGTGGCAACAGTACTAGGGTTAAGGTCCGGCTTAAGGTTGCAGCAGTACTAGTGTTGAGGTCCGGCACAAGGTGGCAGCAGTACTAGGGTTAAAGTCCGGCACAAGGTGGCAGCAGTACTAGTGTTGAGGTCCGGCTCAAGGTGGCAGCAGTACTAGTGTTAAGGTGGAAGTAATACTAGTGTTTAGGTGACAGTAATACTAGTGTTAAGGTCTGGCTCAAGGTGGCAGCAGTACTAGTGTTAAGGTCTAGCTCAAGGTGGCAGAAGTACTAGTGTTAAGGTCTAGCTCAAGGTGGCAGAAGTACTAGTGTTAAGGTCTAGCTCAAGGTGGCAGAAGTACTAGTGTTAAGGTCTAGCTCAAGGTGGCAGAAGTACTAGTGTTAAGGTCTAGCTCAAGGTGGCAGCAGTACTAGTGTTAAGGTCTAGCTCAAGGTGGCAGAAGTACTAGTGTTGAGGTGGCATTAGTGCAAGTGTTAAAATGTTAGCATAACTAGTGTTAAGGTGGCAGCAGTACTAGTATTAAGGTGGCGGCAGTACTAGTATTAAGGTCTAGCCAGCTCAATGTGGCAGCAGTTCTAGTGTTAAGGTGGAAGCAGTACTAGTGTTAAGGTGACAGCAGTACTAGTGCTAAGGTCTGGCTCAAGGTGGCAGCAGTACTAGTGTTAAGGTCTGGCTCAAGGTGGCAGCAGTACTAGTGCTAAGGTCCGGCACAAGGTGGCAGCAGTACCAGGGTTAAGGTAAGGTTTTGTAAGAGAGTCCACTCAATTGAATGGCTCCGTGAAAGAACCTGTTAAGTTTTAAAGTTTTGAGAAAAACGGCTTCAAAGTTTAAGTTCAATATTTTTTTCCTTTAAGAGCTTCCGCGTAAAATCAGTTTGTTTATGAATAATATTGGTAAAGTGAGTTTAGTAATCATATCTAAGACTCCCAGCATGCCTTGCGCATATTTTCAAAGTTTGTTAACTGGTATTTGCCAATAGTCTTCAAGTTCAATATCACAATATTTTATGGTAAATGATATTACCATTTTATTGCCTTATACAATTTTTTCCAGAAATCATGGATATCGATTAGATATCTGTGAAACAGTGACTTCACAACCATTCATCTAAATACTTTTGTACATTTAAAATTAATAGTGTTGATATTTGTAAAATCATGTTAATGGTGCTTACCATTTCTGATTTGTGATTATATTACTTGCAAGAACATGTTAAGTTAGTTTACCGGTAGGATTTGCTACATGTTATTTAGTAATATTTACTGGTAAACGCACTTTTTTAAAGTGAAATTTGACTCACTAACAGCCATAAACACGTACTTGCTTCTGAGAAAAGTGTTTTATAATGGTCGTAGAGCTAAGGTTTTTTCACACAATAATCTTCCCCACCTCAGCACTTCAAATCCGTCGTTATCAGCAAGAACCTGTTAATGGCGCTTAACAGGTTATTGTTTTAAATTAATTCTAAAATTAAATTAATTCTGAATAATATGTTATGCTGTTTCCAAGATGGCTAACTAGCTGTGGCTAAAATTGGTTTCGTATGCTCGCTTTTGCATATGTATAATATATAAAGTGCTTCAAACTGTTCATAGGCCGCGACAGAGCAGTGCTGCCTATGGTATTGTACATTATAAGCAACCCGTGAAGTCATTGATGTCGCGATATTGATACAAAGTACAGAAGGCGACGTGAAGCAATATTCACTCCCATTTCCAATAGAGAATATGTGTGGCATAAATGTATATACATATTTCTTTGTTTATGCTCACGAAAAGCTGTAAACCGACACAACTGTGATCTGTTTGGCAGCTGCACTTTTCAGTCTTGTCAAAGCCCAAGGGTGAAAAGTGGCACACTCTATTTCGTTTGTTTTTTCTCCGAACAAACGTTTTAGATCTTTTAAATGATGTACGAGACGATAGGTGAAGAAGCAGCCCGTACCGTGGACTGCAAGTCAACTTTGTTTCAAAGTCACTTGGAGCGGTAGATATTAATACATGAAGAAGCTCATTGACTTGAACTGCGCAGAATGCCACCGTCACCGCTGGTTAAGGTACTATGTTTAAAAAGTGTGGTGTGAAGACGCATAGAACATAAATAGACATGATTATTGTATCACACATCAGAAAGAAACATGACACGATAAACAATTGAAAATCACATATTAAAACATGTCAATGTATTTAAGGATATTGTGTTGATAATTTAAAAGCGCTGTTAGGGGGGGGGGGGGCACGATTCAATCTCCAGGGGGGGAGGCTGCAGATTTTGTCGCTGACAAATTATTTATTCCAAACCGGCTCGGCGGAGCGCTAAAAATTTATTGATGTAACTTATTTATTTCATGCAGAGTTTGCCCGAAATTATTTACTTCAAAACTACTCCAGCCCTCCCCCTGGAGATTGAATGGTGGTCCCCTTATGCAAAGTGATTTCCCAGATGACAACCCCTTTATCTAAAACCCTTTTGTAGAATTGGTTATTTTCTAAACCATAACTATGAAGCTGTATTTAGAACCCTACAACTCCTCAGTATTTCAGAGCAGTCTGGGCCTGCTCTTCAATACTGAATGCTGTATATGAGTGTGAGTTCACATTATATGAAATAACCTGGCGTCTATGGTATTATTATTATGATTATGATATAGCCATTATAGCCGTTCGACAACGAGCAGTAGTAATTTGTCTCCGGTTACTAAACAGAAAATTAACATTTTTCTCAATAAAAAATAAGCTTGGAATTATTTCAATCCCAGTTATAAATGGTTGATTGAGTGGGTGTATGTTTCTGCGTGCTTTGATAGATAGGCCTAATAGAGGTTTTCCAAATTTAGCGGTCCTAAAATCAATTGATAACATAAGCTTGAAATTATGTTTCAGGGGTATAAATCGTTGACTTGGTGAAATGACACGTATTATCGTGTTAATGTACGTCCTTTAATGATAATAATAAAAGCTTTTCAAATAAATGTATATTATTTCTTTGTATGTACATGCATAGCATAATATTTTGTGAATTTGTGTGCTTTGGTAGTTAATGGAAGCTTTCCAAATATATTCTAAGTATGAACAGTTTAGCATGGCAGAGCGGTCCGCTCCCCTGGAACAGTTTACATACCTGCGAGTCTGCGCACTGAAAGGAAGATCGTTATTTATTTTTACAAGAGAGCCCGCGAAACGGAGAGCGAATTCCGTGGATAAGGGGGTCCCCTGGATTACTCGTGTAGAGGTACAGATAATTCTCTCAAATCACATTTATGAGGTCCCCGTGGCAGTGGGCATACATCCGGATAACAGTGGGTCCATTTTTCAAATATTGTGGAGAATCCAACCCGGCGTTATTGCGTCGTCCCCGCGCTCGTTTTTTTTTCTGAAGTTTTCAATTATCTGCGAAGATTTTCCGCGCTGGAATGTATGTTCCACCCGGGACCACCTGCCTGCCCACTCTGTGTGGTTGCTATTCTAGTCTCTCGTGGATCCCAACGCTGTGTGAGTGTCGTGCCGGCGTTTGTGACGCTGGCCAGCACTCACACAGCGTTGGGTGGTTGTGCAGCACATACAGTTGGGGTTTGTGGGTCTACACGGGGAAGGGGAGAACCACATGGACGTTGTTTGTTGTCCCAGAGACAGCGGCAAACAGGTGAGCACGTGCTGCTACAGAATTCGCACACCCTCCTATCCCCGATCCATCTACCAAACTCACAATTATACCTTTAATCCCCTTTCCCCACAACAAGCTTTGACAGCCGTGAAATTCCAGGCTGGGTGTGAGTTCCTGCGTCGTTTAGGCGATTAGTTTTTGTCAAAATCAGTACATAACTATATAGTCTATTCGCTAAGTCATTATCATGATTATCATCTTGTTTGTTTGAGGGTTCATCCCTCGCTCTGCTTTTCGGATTTCAATGAAACAAAATGTTTCTTCCCTGCCCACTCGTAAATATTAAGTAGGCCTCATTCTCATCTGGGCGCGGGGCATCGGGACGTATAATATTTTGACGTGACTATCTGGGCGATGTGTGATCTGGGCGCATGATGCATATAACTACGTATAATTAATATATACTTCGACTTAAACGATCCCCTTAAAAGGTACATTATATATAATACTAAACCCATACAAATTTTGTGTTTTAATCAAAAAGTGACCATTGATTGTCATAGAAATGTCATTTCAAATGAAGATCAGGGCGCTTACCATTATACATACATTTATTATATCATCAAGCGCACATAACTATACATATGGACGCAATGAACATTGTATTAAATAATACAATATTGCTATTGTAGTTACGTGCGTGTATATCTGGGATAAATTGCACATTATCACCCAATAATACAATACTTGCTACTCCGTCTATACGTATTAACTGAACTGAACTGAACTGAACGAGAAGCAAGTCAATATCTGAGCCAACACTTTTGAATACGATTAGTGTTATAAAAGTTACTCTAAATATTCTTACTTTGATATTTGTATTTGTCAAATATTATATTTAAGCAATATAATTCTCATTTTTATAGCTCATAATCTAATTAACATCAAACGAAATAGACGTTTTAAAAACGTGTTGATTTAACGGTTAACACCATTACTACCAGATAAACAGCCGGCCGTTTATTAATCAATTTCTTAATCACACCTACTAAGGTAATCCTGGTAACCAGTTTACGCCCTACCACCATCTAAGTCACACTTTCTGTGTACTTACAAACACCTACTAGTGACGGGTACCTAGTCACACATTACAGGCGGAGTGGATCATTATAAGTAATTCGAGCACTAAAAATAACCGTAAATTTTTGGCATTATTTAATGGACTTACATTTTATTCTTTTACTTTTTTACTTTTGATTTGTCGGTGGTTGGCAAATAATGTTATTATATTTATCCAGGTATAATGTCAATGGAATATTTGGCATTATTTATTGGACTTACAAGAAAATATATAATTATTTTGTTATCTTTGAAGTTGTTGTTTCAAACCGCTCGCT
Organism: Flabesymbios commensalis; assembly: GCA_964017125.1. Lineage (NCBI taxonomy): Eukaryota > Metazoa > Annelida > Polychaeta > Terebellida > Flabelligeridae > Flabesymbios > Flabesymbios commensalis. The sequence goes on along the minus strand of CAXHKU010000833.1, from coordinate 26,773 downwards.
ATTCACCTCTTAATTGGATGATCACACCTTCATTCACTCACACTTTATAGCAGGAGCAGATCATTATAATTATACCACACTTATAACGTGACGTCACTTACAAATACACTGTAGTTCAATTAGGTGACTTTGCTTTTGTTGAGGATATCGTTGAAATAACTGAAGCAAAGTTCGATGAACCAGACAAGGAGCATAATTCAGACAAGGAAATGAAATGAATCGGGCTTTAGGCCACCTTTGTGCACATATAGGCTAAACTGGGCCAGGAGAACCTCCTGAGGATGGTGAGATGATTGAGATGACACTGTCCTCCAGACACAGGATTCGAAATTCGAGCCCTGGCGGTCTGAGACCGAGCACGCTACCTTTCGGTCACGGAGGCTCCCCACAATACTGACTTTCACACGTGGATGGGGAAGAAACATTTTTGTTTCTTTCAAACCACCGAGACCAGGAACCGAACCCCGAACTCTGGCGTGAAAGGCAGCAGTGCTAACCACTACCCTAGGGCCCCCGCCCTTCAGACAAGGAGCATAACTTTGTAAAATATGTATGAAGATATGAGATTTATTGCTCTGATCACATTGCTTCCCTTCAATAAGTTAAACGAAGATCTACGTTTAGCATATTACTTCACATTGTTGGATAATAATGTGTAATTCATCACATACGTAACTATAATATTTCTTATTATTTTATTTTATACAATAACCATTACGTTCATCGCCCAGATCACCCAGTGAAAATACCATACGCCCAGATCACACGTCACAAAGATGGGATGACAGCGGCCTATTGAGGGGAGCCTTTGTCAACGAGTAGTATCGCGCTTGACTTCAGACCGCCAGGGATGAATTTTCGCATCTTGTATCTGGAGGGCAGTGGAGGGCATCTGATTCACCTTATCATCCTCAGGACTGTCAGGAGGTTCTCCATATTGGCCCAATTTGACCTGTATGTACATAAAGGTGGCGTATAGCCTCATCCACCCATCATCTTATTTCAGCCTAGTTGTGTTCAATCTTGTGGCATGGTATCGTGCAAATAGAAGCGCATTGCCACTTTTCAACGTCTTTTTATGTCCTTCTTTTATAGTGAATAAAACCCATACCTCATGGAGTCACAGGATGAAATGGTATGTGTTTATGTATGTCATGTATGCTATGTATAGTATTAGTATTGTTTGTTTATACCAATACGATGTACTGCCTTTTAATGGAAATAATTTGAATTAAATTAATATGTCAATTTTAACTAATTAATAATGTCAATCGAATCAATAAAATTGTTATTTTTATGTTTTAAAATCATATTAACAAGAGTCAAATCCATGTTGGCCGCTTACGCCTACTTTGGTATTTCATTACAGTAATATTTTAGCTTACATGTATAATAAACTAAACGTAATGCGAAAAAAAGTATCCAATGCCATGCAAATGATTAATATCGGATATAGATACTTTTTATGAGACCTTTGTTGAGTGAGGGGGGGGGGTTGCACTGGCAGGGCAAGAAAAGATAAGACAAAAATTTTATTCTGGGGTTTAAAAAAAACCATGCAGAATGCCAGGAGTACACCCGACCTTACATATAACACATTTTAAACTTATTACACATAACTTTTATACATAATGTTATTAAAATACATGTATTTAATATTTTGGAACATGTTGTTAATATAAATGCGAGGTAAAATAATATTAATACTTCAAGGCATCATTTTTAACATCAATATATCCAATTCTAACGTATGCATATTTTTAGGTGCATTCAAACAAACACGATACGTCGAGCCAACGCCGGCTCAATGTTGGCTCTATGTCAACGACGGTAGCCCAACACTAAAACAACACTGAACCAAGGCATCGAGTTCGCCGAGATGTGACAGCATTGTGTCTAATACGCTCAGTACTGCGCACGCAGGCTGCAGACCGAGGTTCATGACGCAATGCTGTCACACGATATCGGTTCAATAAACATAACAATCAAATTCAAGGTATAAATATACATATAATAAATGTGCACATATATAAATCTACATAGTGAATTTGCAAATCCCAAACAAATTAACTGGTATGTAACTTTAAAGTATGTTCATAACAATTTTGGTAAACATAGCCAAATTTTTAAGTACATTAATGTTGTTTGCATTCATTATCGCATGCATTTGTATTGTGGAAATGTGTTTTTAAAATTCATCACCGATATCCCCAGTATCACATAAATTGCTCTCGCGGCACATTATCTCTGACGCTAATTTCTACTGGCATTTTGTTATTACGACAACGAAATTTAGTCAAAACTACCCTTAGTTTGTCTGGTAGTTGAATGAGGTAATCTTCAAAACCAAAAATTCTCTTTAAATTCTGTAATTAATACACTTACTATTTAGGTATATATCTTGCATCCATTTTTGTATATATTGATCTTTTAATCTAAGTTTTAACATATTCTTAAAAACAGAAACGCTAATATTAAAGGTGATCTATCACCCCTCATATGGTATGAAGAATTATGTCCTTATATGGGGTGATTGACTATCATGTGACCCACTCGGAGGGTCACATGATAGCCAATAACCCCATATAAGGAAACACTTGTGCCCCATCTTGTGGCGATTTTGATTTATTTGTCACAAATTTATTCATACTATATAGGGGGTGATATGTCACTTTGCTCATTCCAAACATATAAAAAAACCACAATCATCAAGAGTTTTTTTGACAAAAATCAACCAACTATTATAATAGAACCCAGATATGTGCATATTATAAATTATAGGTTGTACACCATAATACTTAACTTATGTGGTGTTTTTTTACAAGTTTAAACCGAAAGGACAATATTTTTACCTTTAATTTACATTCAATAGTAGTACGCCCCAACTCCACATATATCATACAGTTAGGTGTGTTTTTAGTCAGAGAGAGTACAATTTTACAGAATTTTAGATGTAAAGTTTCTACAATACCGGACCCTTCGTCTCCCCAGATTTCACACCCGTACAAGATAGTCGGTACAACTAAAGTGTCAAAGAGCTCACGCTGTACATCGATGCGTAAATTTAATTGTCGACATTTAGGTATTAGTGAAAAAATAGCTCTATTGCCACGTGCAAATAGATCGCACTTCGCTTTATTAAATTTACCATCATAATTAAAAAGAATACCAAGATAGCTATATGAATCAGCTATGTCTAATACATCATTTCCCCACATAAACTTCGGGGGCTTTCTAACTTTTCCTCTGGAAAATATTACAATCTTTGTTTTTTAAATTGAGACAGAGTTTCCATATTTCACAATACTCGCCCATAGTATCTAGTTGTTTTTGGAGATTTTCAGGTGTTTCTGCAATTAAAACTGTATCGTCCGCGTAGAGTAAAACATCTAACTTCGCATTGAAACATGGACTATACTGAACCATCGGGCAAAGAAACACACGATTTTGCCTGAGTATACATATTATGTACAACATTAAATATTTCACCATTAATATTATAATCTAACATTTTTTGCCACAGTTCTATTCTATTTACATTATCGAACGCTTTCTTATAATCTATAAAACACATATACAGTCTTTTATTTTTGAACAAAAATAAATCGATTAATATTTTTAAAACATACATATGATCTTCCGCGGAAAATCCTGACTTAAAACCTGCTTGCTCAGGACCCTTAATTTTAAAGTGGTCTAAAAAATCTTATAATCGTTTTTCTAATATTGATGTGAATAGCTACCCAAGACAGCTGAGTATAGTGATGCCTCGGTAATTGTCGGGATCTGTTTTAGAACCTTTCCTTTTATAGATTGGTTTCACCACCCCAATTACCCACTTCTCCGGCACTATACCAGTGTTTAGAATAACATTGAATAATTTCGTATATAGTTTTATACAGTCTGATGTTGTGTTTTTCAGGTGTGCTCGTATAATGACGAGTTGCTGGTTTTGTTATTTATCCATATCAATACTTCAAACTGGTAAATATATCTGGCAGGTAGATTTTCGGTAATATGATAATGCTATCAGTCAGTCAGTCAGTCAGTCAGTCAGTCAGTCAGTCAGTCAGTCAGTCAGTCAGTCAGTCAGTCAGTCAGTCAGTCAGTCAGTCAGTCAGTCAGTCAGTCAGTCAGTCAGTCAGTCAGTCAGTCAGTCAGTCAGTCAGTCAGTCAGTCAGTCAGTCAGTCAGTCAGTCAGTCAGTCAGTCAGTCAGTCAGTCAGTCAGTCAGTCAGTCAGTCAGTCAGTCAGTCAGTCAGTCAGTCAGTCAGTCAGTCAGTCAGTCAGTCAGTCAGTCAGTCAGTCAGTCAGTCAGTCAGTCAGTCAGTCAGTCAGTCAGTCAGTCAGTCAGTCAGTCAGTCAGTCAGTCAGTCAGTCAGTCAGTCAGTCAGTCAGTCAGTCAGTCAGTCAGTCAGTCAGTCAGTCAGTCAGTCAGTCAGTCAGTCAGTCAGTCAGTCAGTCAGTCAGTCAGTCAGTCAGTCAGTCAGTCAGTCAGTCAGTCAGTCAGTCAGTCAGTCAGTCAGTCAGTCAGTCAGTCAGTCAGTCAGTCAGTCAGTCAGTCAGTCAGTCAGTCAGTCAGTCAGTCAGTCAGTCAGTCAGTCAGTCAGTCAGTCAGTCAGTCAGTCAGTCAGTCATTTATTAATTTGGACATAAACGTCTCAACATGCTTATATAAAACATGAAGTTTGAGCCACAACAGAAATGTGGTAGCAGTTGAGACAATAATTAAGTCTTTTGCCCTCAGGAGCAAGCAGAAACTGCTGTTCTGGCCTTGGTTGCTGGCTTTGGGCAGTTTTTCTTCTCTCTCTCCTGACACTATTTTCCCTGTTACCATCGCGATCCCCTCCCCTTTCCCTTCCCTTCCCTACCACCGCCACCATGCAGCTCATATGTGGAAGGAGCAATGTCACTCTCACGGAAATATCAGTGATTGCATCAAATTGGCCAAATGTTTGGGCCAATGTTTGGAACAGCCATTGAGAATATATTGCGCGATGTCGTTGCTGTGAGGACACCAGCCAATTGCTATGACAAGTTCAATACTATTTTATTTTGAAAATAATGCGTCATCACGTCATCACGTCTAGAAAAACACTCTTTTAAAATCAAAATATTTCTTTAAAAAAGTGTACCATTTTGTTAATGTGCGTCGGCTTCTATTGTATAACAATCAGTTTTGTTTGATTGTCTAAGGAAAATACCAGTTACATTACCAACCGAAACAAATCAAGTGGGAGACCAAAGGAAAAAAAACAGCTTTAGAATTATATTACTTCAGGTGAATATGGTTAGAATATTGTATCTCCTCTGAATTATTTGAAGACATGTTTCCCGTTGAATAATCAACAATGGGGCTGCATATACACTCCCACACTCCTCTGGTGGATTAGCGGCCCTGCATTAGGAGGACGTCGCTGAGGATAGCCCGGCATCGCAGCACAGTCGGCCAGACGTTGGCGGTGAAGTATCGCTCGCAGCCACGGGACACAGGTGGGCGCTGCCTCCGCTGATGACCTGCGAGGCAGATGGTAGACCAGCATCGGCCCGGCTCCGGACCAGCACCGCCAGCATTGGCCCGCAGCCGAGCCAACGCCGGATTTCAGACTTGGTGATCGTATTTTGGCCGTCCCCGGCTATCACATTACCGCGGTGCCGGGACTTTAAGCAACACAACACAATACTGTACCGCAAAGCCAAAAAGCTGTAACTGCTCACTTTCAAGTGAGCAGCTACTGCTTTTTAAGTGTGCACGGCACAATGAGTTGTCTTGTGGATCGCTCCGGGGTATATCTATTACCCGCATGCCGCGATCACTGGCGAGATACGAGAATGAAGCCGACTGCTCATTATACCTAGAGAGCTGCGCATGAACCCTTTAATTGCCAAAGCGTGAAAATCAACGAATTCCCGGATTACAACTTGATTTTTTAATTTAAAAAAATCCTTCTATCTATTATTATTATATTACAAGAACGGAACATTTATATATGCATGTATGATATCATGCTTGTGCAGACCACTTTCACATTGATGGATCAACCTCATATTTTGGTTAAGCATAAATGTTTATATGATGACAAACTAATATTTTTTTTTAATTTGGAGTATATGAAATTCCATAACTTTGTTCCTGTAAATCTGATAATTTGTTGTGAAAATCTACTTTTACAAGCCAAAACTTGGACATTGCTAGTTTGCCTGGTATAATGGCTGTGTATTGTACTGCTTTGTATGAACATATCATTAAATATTGAAGGCAATAATTTTTTTTTTGTGCTTCAGCATAACTTTTAGCACCTGATAATTATAAAAAATATAGATGTTAAGAATCTTAAGATTAGAAAAAAATAGGCGATGTATAAGCTACATATGGTGAAGACTTTATAATCCTCACAGCTCTTTCCTGCACTTTGACCAAAGAACTCATATATTTATCATAAGTGTGACCCCAAACTTCAATGCAGTATGTGAAATATATATGGATATATGGAACTATAATAAAGATACATAAGGTATTATAAAATAAGATGTGAAAAAGTACATCCGCGACATTGTATATTGACAGATAATCCTTTCACATACCAGAGGACGATGAAAAATAATGTGTTATGTTGAAACAAAATATTACTTAGATGATTAAATATTTATTTTTAATCAAATCGTGACACAAATCGTGTCGACCTAATGACAGTTACCACATAAATGATTACTACAATGATCCACACAGTACCGCTTTGCATAGCGGGAGGCAGTAACTACTTACTTGTCAAAGCCAGAGGCAGTAACTACTCACTTGTCAAAGCCAGAGGCAGTAACTACTCACTTGTCAAAGCCAGAGGCAGTAACTACTCACTTGACATGTAAACAGTTACCGCCTTTTAGCTTTACATCCCACAATACATGTCGGCCCATTGTAGTAGGAAATACACCATTTTAATCGTAAAGGGGTCGATATGTTCAGCATATGTTTATGAGCGGAATACCTTATGTGATATTGGTCAGTAAAGTCAGGTATTCTGTGTTCGGTGATATTGGTCAGTTATATATAAAGTTATGTGGGACAAGTTTTTATGTTCCAGCTGATAAACTGACAATTATATTTTTCATTAATTCACACTTATGCAATATCCACATTTAAATGGTGAAAAATATTGTTAGTTTTAATATTACTATTACTTTTAAAAAAAAAATTATTTTACTATTACTATATAAATGAACACATCTTCCAAATAGATTAATTTGAATAACTGCATCTACCACCAAATAGTGTAGAAAGTTCAGTGTCAATGGCGCATTTGAATGTCCCTAGCAGGTAACGGGTTCAGTTGGCACCACCCGCATGACTGAGCACAGATCTACACGGTGTTACACGGATCACAGATCTACGCGGTGCTACACGGATCACAGTATAACTAAGCACAGATCTACACGGTGCTACACGGATCACAGGCGCAGATCTACACGGTGCTACACGGATCACAGGCGCAGATCTACATGGTGCTACACTGATAACAGGCGCAGATCTACATGGTGCTACACTGATCACAGGCGCAGATCTACATGGTGCTACACTGATCACAGGCGCAGATCTACACGGTGCTATACTGATCACAGGCACAGATCTACATGGTGCTACACGGATCACAGGCACAGATCTACATGGTGCTACACTGATAACAGGCGCAGATCTACACGGTGCTACACTGATAACAGGCGCAGATCTACACGGTGCTATACTGATAACAGGCGCAGATCTACATGGTGCTACACTGATCACAGGCGCAGATCTACATGGTGCTACACTGATCACAGGCGCAGATCTACATGGTGCTACACTGATCACAGGCGCAGATCTACACGGTGCTACACTGATCACAGGCGCAGATCTACACGGTGCTACACTGATCACAGGCGCAGATCTACATGGTGCTACACTGATCACAGGCGCAGATCTACATGGTGCTACACTGATCACAGGCGCAGATCTACACGGTGCTACACTGATCACAGGCGCAGATCTACACGGTGCTATACTGATCACAGGCGCAGATCTACATGGTGCTACACTGATCACAGGCGCAGATCTACATGGTGCTACACTGATCACAGGCGCAGATCTACACGGTGCTATACTGATCACAGGCGCTCTACGTTTGTTGTCTCTCTCATCACATCACAGATCCCGGCCTGATATGGATCCGGCAAAAAATACACGCTTTTTATTTTTAGTATAATACTCGACATTGAAATGTCAAGACAAACGTATAATGTCAATCTCGATACACGTCTGAAAAAAGCTTCCGGTTTCCGTGTCCCAGCATGCCATGCGCGGACTCTCGCTGCCACAGTAGGCTGCGCCATGCGCACATATATGCATAATAACTGATTATACATCATGTACAGCTGCCATTTGATATTCCCCCATTAAAGTGCTCAGTTATAAACTGTACATTTGTACCCACTTTAATTTGTGTCTCGCTGTCGCCATCCACACATTAAAGTGGTTCACATGTACATTTACTGAGTTAAGCAGTTCAAACCAAAAGTCAAAACTGATTTAACAAATGCTGACCTAGCAGATTTAACTTACGCTGGCCTGGCATATTTTATCTTGAAATATCCTTCAGATTGCGTTGTTGAAGGAGAAATGAAATGCTGAAAACGGCGATATCTTGTTTACAGTATTACGTTAGCGCAACAAAATAAATAGTGACATTTATCTCGTATGTCTGTTTTACAATCGCAATCCTCTTGAAGTGGGTGAAAGTTACTCATATTTGTTTGATTTGAGACCGAACAGTTGCAAATCTTGAGGTTTAAACACGCATTTTATTCCCAATAACTGCATGTGATTTAGCCTGCAAGAAAAACGACTATATACATTCGTGCTTAGCGGTCTAGGGGACAGCTTAGAGACCAACGTCAGGTATGACTGGTCAACTGAGCGGACATAGCTACATATAACACTACAAACCAACGTCAGGTATGACTGGTCAACTGAGCAGACAGAGCTACATATAACACTACAAACCAACGTCAGGTATGACTGGTCAACTGAGCGGACAGACCTACATATAACACTACAAACCAACGTCAGGTATGACTGGTCAACTGAGCAGACAGAGCTACATGTAACACTACAAACCAACGTCAGGTAGGACTGGTCAACTGAGCGGACATACCTACATATAACACTACAAACCAACGTCAGGTATGACTGGTCAACTGAGCAGACAGAGCTACATGTAACACTACAAACCAACGTCAGGTATGACTGGTCAACTGAGCAGACATACCTACATATAACACTACAAACCAACGGGTATGACTGGTCAACTGAGCGGACAGAGCTACATATAACACTACAAACCAACGTCAGGTAGGACTGGTCAACTGAGCGGACATACCTACATATAACACTACAAACCAACGTCAGGTATGACTGGTCAACTGAGCGGACAGAGCTACATATAACACTACAAACCAACGTCAGGTATGACTGGTCAACTGAGCGGACATACCTACATATAACACTACAAACCAACGTCAGGTATGACTGGTCAACTGAGTGGACATACCTACATATAACACTACAAACCAACGTCAGGTATGACTGGTCAACTGAGCGGACAGAGCTACATATAACACTACAAACCAACGTCAGGTATGACTGGTCAACTGAGCGGACATACCTACATATAACACTACAAACCAACGTCAGGTATGACTGGTCAACTGAGCGGACAGAGCTACATATAACACTACAAACCAACGTCAGGTAGGACTGGTCAACTGAGCGGACATACCTACATATAACACTACAAACCAACGTCAGGTAGGACTGGTCAACTGAGCGGACAGAGCTACATATAACACTACAAACCAACGTCAGGTAGGACTGGTCAACTGAGCGGACATACCTACATATAACACTACAAACCAACGTCAGGTAGGACTGGTCAACTGAGCAGACATACCTACATATAACACTACAAACCAACGTCAGGTAGGACTGGTCAACTGAGCGGACATACCTACATATAACACTACAAACCAACGTCAGGTAGGACTGGTCAACTGAGCGGACATACCTACATATAACACTACAAACCAACGTCAGGTATGACTTGTCAACTGAGCAGACATACCTACATATAACACTACAAACCAACGTCAGGTATGACTGGTCAACTGAGCAGACAGAGCTACATATAACACTACAAACCAACGTCAGGTAGGACTGGTCAACTGAGCGGACATACCTACATATAACACTACAAACCAACGTCAGGTATGACTGGTTAACTGAGCGGACATACCTACATGTAACACTATAAATCTCGTCTCGTAACCATGGTAATGGTAGCGATGTATTTGAAATGTATAAATTAGTTTTTTTGTGGACGCTCAGCTAATTAAATTATTCAATTTGGCACTAATGTATTCTTCATATTATAAATAAATAAAGTATAAATATTTCTTGCCATTTGCAGCTGGGAATTACATCAACAATTCCAGCCTTAAATGAATGAAAATTAGAAACTGACAATCCAGATGAACGAGGTTCAATGTATTTGTTGTATATAATATATACATGGTAAAATGTAGAATGAACCACGTGCTCGTGTGTGTATGAAATTCTTCTCTTCAGTTTAGCACGCATCAGAGAAACGTGTTTTTCCTCTCACTTTGGATAATTAATAACAAAAACAATCAATCAATCAATCAAGTCTGTTTATTGCAGGACGACATTCGCGTTTTATAAGGGCTCAATCTGTAGCTGAAAACGCCACAGTTCAGGGTTCTGTGCTACCTCTCACCCACCTGCTGTACTCAGCTGGTACTCCCCAGCACATCGTACACAAACCAGTACACACTAGCAGTTGATCCATTGCTGGCTTAAAATTGGGCCAGCGTCGCTGACGGTGGCCCAACCTGATACCAGCATTGGATCAGAATCTCGCGTCTCTTGGGGCCAATCTCAAAGCTGCCGCACCGTCGGCCGGCGGAGCCACGTAGCGTTGGTGGAAATCTGAATCTCGCGTGGAACGACGGCACTCCGGCTCGGGCATTCTGTTTATAGTGCGATGACAGACAAATGATCCGAGCGGGAATGAAAACGTCGCCGCACGACCCTCTTTATACACAGTATGTTTTCTAAACAGCCAGTTATAATGTTTTCTAAGTGTTCAGGAAAAAAGGCTGCACTAAGTTGCCTTGTATGTAAAAGTGTTCAACACTAAACACTAATGTCTGTCTTTTTTCAAACACTCACAGTCTTTTATTTACTCGCACAAATCTAGATTCAGAGGATTCGGTGTCTATCACCAGGCAGGGTGGACCTACAGCAGAGGGTCACAGGTTTGAGCCCTATGTTGGGCTTTCAAATATCACCATTTCTGGGCTGTTGGTTTCATGTTGTTGGTCCATCGTCTGTGACATTAGCATTAAGCCAACAGTGGATCTTGGTTGAGTGCTCTGGCTTGTCTCTGCTCGTGTTTCAGTCTTTTCTCTCCTGCCATCAGGAATAATGGCGGGAAGACTTCCCCATTCTGACATCGGCAGGGGGTGGTATGTAAACATCAGCAGGGATTTCCCAGATTTTAATCATTAAAACTTTAGTTAAAATAGACTGGCGACTTACTTTGTGCAGAGTGGTTCATGAGACTTGTGGACATACCAGTGGTTCATGTGCCAATAAGAGACCCGGTATTTGATTCCGAGGCCTACCTTCCACAGTGTATAATGGGGGAGCACAATTTTACCATTTTTTTATAAACCCATGTTAATGTATCATGCAAGATAACGATTCAATATTACATATTACAATGAGTGTAAGTCATAAAAATATACACTCAGCTGGGAGATATTTTATACCCATGTCGCCCATACTATACCCCATCACAGAGTATACCCCATGTCGCCCATACTATACCCCATCACAGAGCATACCCCATGTCGCCCATACTATACCCCATCACAGAGTATACCCCATGTCGCCCATACTATATCCCATCACAGAGTATACCCCATGTCGCCCATACTATACCTCATCCTGAATCAAGTGGGGTGTAGTCTGGGCGTGCGAGTTATAATCTGGGGGGGGGGGGGGTAATCTGGGCTGTTACACCGGGAGCCAGGATATCGATAATAATAACAAATTCGCTCTGTGGTTTGCAGGGGAATTATTGCAAATCCCATCTTCCGGCACGATCCGTGTGACCTTGAGTTTGACCTATAAATGTGTCTGTATCACATCCCGCCAATCACAGTACCTCTGCCAAACGTTGGCACAGTGACGGGCCAGCATCGTAAACGTTGACCCGTCACTGTACGAATGTTTGTCTCAGTTCTGGATGTTGCATGGTATGTCTCACTTGCTCAGTCATAACTGTGAATACCTCAGTGGATGGAGAATATCACCCGGGTTCATTGACGCCTGCCTCAGTAGTCATAACAACTTGTTGGTGTTCCCTGGGAGCTGAAAGGGTGTACCTCATACACAGTGGGGAAGCACCCTCTAATTTCCAGGGGAACGATATACGGCAACAAAACAGTACTGTGGACCTGTCCGCGCCAGCCACGTGGTAGCGCTGAGGATTGCCAAACACTGGCTGCGAAGATTGACCACGCTTTGCCCTCTACGGCGTCCTTACCCTGGGGCGACACGCGTCAATTAAATCAACTATAGGTTTGCGATGGGGAGATGCATTTAAATTAGCACGCTATTTCTTTACTACAGACTTTGTCGACATCGAGCCTGATAAATCATTTCAGGGTAAATTGTGCATGTTAAAAACCTGACGTACACCTTAGCACGTCGCACAAGCATGTGCTATGGCGGGCTGCCAACAGCGGCGAATACCACAGCAAATAGCTCCCGATGGGGCTGCGAGGGATGCTCGGCATCCGCGGAGACTGCCGCATCTTCTCCCTGGTCCTGAGGCAGGGATCCCGGCAAGCAAACCCAGAGAAAAAAATCCGGGTGGCCGACGGGTACGGCGCGCTCCGCCAATAAATTCATCACTTCTCGGACCACTCAGCTATTCCGAGTCCCCATGCAAACTCAAAGGCGGTAACGGCTCACTTTTCAAATATGCATTTATTGCCTTTCGGCTTTGTAGAACATTGCAGTACAAAGCCAAAACGCAGTAACTTTTCAAGTAAGTAGCTACTGGCTTTTTAGCTTCGCAGAACAGTATTGCTGCCATAATTCCTGGCCCACTTCCGCGCAAATACCTCCGGTTGCCGCTCGCTCATAGTTGTCTTTTCCAGTTGTATTTTTTCTGTCAATGTCACTTTTCGTCTTCCCTTCTCCCCCTTTCTGATCAGCGGGAACCACTGCAGTTTAACGATGTTTCGGCCCCCGTGATTCATTCGGTCTAGTTATGGCTTGTAACTCAGAGGTACTGGTTTCGAATCACGGTCTGCTGGGATCAAAAAAATGTCATCAAGGTTGTGCATATACAGTGCTCTAAACTGTTCAATGAATGGAGTGTGCAGTGTTTTCTATGGTAATGTGCACCATAAAGAACCCTCGAAGTCATTCGCAAAGAGTATGGCATAGTCCCGACTTCGTGCTTCCTTCTGTCGAGAAATTGCCATGATTGTGCAGAAAGTGACGTAAAGCAATATTCACTTTGACAATGTTTAAGCTACAGTGAACATCGCCCAATGGCACGATGACAGCAGAGGTGGCCATAGCATGCAGGAAACACTCATGTTTACTAGACATCAACACCTTGAAACAATTTTGGTCCAATGCTGGCCCACCGTAAGCATTGAACCTAAATTGGTTCAACGTTTCTTGTTTACACCAATGTTTGTCTAATCTTGTGCCAGCGTCGTAGACGGTATGCGAACATCAAACATACATACATGCAAGCCTTGACTTGTTCAACGTATCCATGCTGAAAAATAAAACCTGAAAAAAATTATTACTGTGCTCGTCAACATACCGTCGTCTCGGGACTAAAGGGTCCTATCTGCTATTCCAATCAGATAGAAGGATGAAGTTAAAATCGTGGTTTATAATACAATTTATTATTTGTTTCACAAAAAAGGACAATTTAATTAAATGAAATTAAAGTATATAAGCCTACTTTATTCCGCATGAAAATGTTGTTTTATTCTGTTGAAGGTTAATTCTATTATTGAATTCTATATATTAAAATTTTATTTTATTTTATCGAACACAATTTCTGTTTTAATTTTAACTGGGAATATAATTATAAGATACATGCATAATGATATTTTACAAGATGAAGGCTGTTTTACTCCACCTCTATACACTAAACATGGTAACCTGATCTTAACATTTCTGGCATATTATGAGTTCTTAAATTTATTCCAGTCAAGATTACAATCAGCATTATTGCAAGAATAATGACCTTGTATAGAAAAGTTGTGTTTGATATTTCACATACCATGACTTCACCGTCATTGATTCTGCTGATATTTAGTTATTTCCACAAATATGAAGCACCAGCCCGTCGAAAAGTCACTATTAAAATGTCACTATTAAAAGGTCACTATTAATTTATCCCATGAATGAATGATGGGGATATAGGCTTCTTTTGTGCATATACAGGCTAATCTGGGCCTGACAAGCTTCCTGTTAAGAAAAGTTTCCGATGACACTAAACTCCAGTCTCCAGAAAACAGGATTTGAAACTCGAGTTCTGACGGTCTGAGGACGAACATACTACCTCTCAGTCACGGAGGCTCCCAAAACTACCGAATATTTACAAACGAGCGGAGAAGACACATTATGTTATCTGCCAGATACAACCTTTAAAGTAGCGTGCCAGCTTGAGAACAGCAGGGTTCGAATCCTGTGTCTGAAGGACAATGTCAGATGAGTCATCTCATCCTCCTCCCAACCCAGTTTAGACTGTATGTGCACAAAGTGGCCTAATTCTTCCATTCTTTTCAACCGATTAAATTATGTCTTTATATTCGGATTCATAATAACCTTGGTGCATGATTGTCGTTGATTCTCAACCAATTGAAAAATTGTATTTGAAAATATTGTATAGATCCAAAGTGACTTTCTGATATACATTTACTATATGATATAGAGGCTCTATGTAAGTAAGTATTTATTTATTATAGTGACATGCATATACACACACAACATAAACATAATTATCATGGTCATTAACAATATAATATGGCCGGGCCAATTTGGCCTACAATGTCACTTTATACACGGATATAGTAAATAAAAAGGTATACAGTGTGCCGAGAAGGAAAACATAACAGATATAAACAGGTCTTTTTCTTTGACCACGCCTTACACAAAAATTCAGTGTTTCTCTCCAACATTTGGTAATCAAAAAACTACATTTTTGTTCTAAATTGAAATTAATGAAATCGGCGTTATTACGCATAATATTGTTTATATAGTCAACTCTTATATAGGAAAAGACATCACATTTTAACAAGAAATGATATTCGTCTTCGACTTCGCCAGATGAGCAAATTGAACAGACACGCTCTTCCAGTTGTCTCATCTCTAACTCTCTGTCTACACCCTGTTTCTACTCTCAAAGGTAAAATGCCACAACAAAATTGAGCAAAAATACTTCTATGAGGTTTAGGTAGCAAAGTGGGAACATAATTTGGTATAGCAAAATTTTCTTTAGGTGATATATTTCCTCAATTTATGTTTTTTTGAAATGTCTCGCTTCTACTCTTCCTCCATTAGTAAAACAGTTTTATGCTTTACATTTAAAATATCACACGCGACAAAGTTTTCAAATACATTTTCGGGTAACCTTAGGTGTTGAATAATTGAATTTACGTCGTACGACCACTTGCGCTTACCTGTCACCGAAGATAATGCGTCGGACTGAAAAATATGTTTTGTTAATCTATGATTGTCCATATTTACTAAACGGTTCCAAAATCTAATAACATGTACTAAATGACGTCTTTCTATAAATCCATGAACTTTATCTCAAAATTTCATTACAAATCAAATGGTCAAAGCTTCTGAATATTGCGAACTAAAACCACATGACTAGAAAAATATCAGATATTCAAAACTTCTGAATATTGCTAACTAAAACCACATGACTAGAATTTTTTAATGAAAACTGATCCGGAATTGACTGAGAATCAGTGATATTCATTCCCCTGTTAATGTGAATATTGGCATATGAGACATCATCAGGCCGACCCCGGCAGTGTGGACCCGGCTTTGACACGGATAGGATTCGGTTTGGTATTTGTATTGTTGTTGAGGGTGGTCTTATCATCTAGCTACATCCCGCTTGATCCACACACTCTGTACCACGAGGGTCCACTGTGCAGCGCGAAAAAAAATGTTACCGCTGAGAGGATTGCAGGAGTTACAGGCGAACCCGTCCACAGAAAAAACACGAATTCCAAAGCTGGTTTACTGTTGGCCAAGCAAACCAGCTTTGGTTTAGAGTTCACAGTGTGTGGGGCTGTGGCTGAGGTATTCCAACAAGTGGCCACCTAGCACCTATACCTCTCGTGCCCCCCCTCCCCCTCCCAGCACAGGGACCCCGCTTCTGCCACCGCTCACCTGGATCTAGTCCAAAGAACGGCGGACTTCACGTCGTCTAAGACTTCAAAAACAAGCAGCCCCCCGTCGTCTCGGGAAAGACGAGTAGCGGCCGACCTGCCCCTGTCTGTCTCCGGCTATTTATCTTGTCCCGGTGCGGATGGTGCCTGTACTGCCTTTTCTGGTATAGGTATGGGCCTACACTCCGGGAAGTATTCCACCAGTACTTGTGCCAGTACCTCTGGTAGGTAGGCCTAGTATCCTATCAGGGCCATTTATGCGGTTGGCACTGGCACTGCATCCCTGGTACAGGTGGGAATATTCAGCAAGTATGTCGCCAGTATTTGTGCCAGTACCTGAGTTTTCACAGTAAAGTACCAGACGTCTACATTATTATGATGTTTGCATCGATACAGTGATTGTAAACCTTTCTGATACTTTCTGATACACGTTACTCCAGCTAGGCCAGTATATCAGCTTGGCCCGTATATGAGGTAGCCCGTATATATCAGGTAGCTCGTATATCAAGTAGGCCCGTATATCAAGTAAGGCCGTATCTACCAGCTAAGCCTGTATATCAGGTAGGCCTGTATATCAGGTAGTCCCGTATATTAGGTAGGGCCGTATATCAGGTAGTCCCGTATATCAGGTAGTCCCGTATATCAGGTAGGCCTGTATATCAGGTAGGCCTGTATATCAGGTAGGACCGTATATCAGGTAGGCCTGTATATCAGGTAGGACCGTATATCAGGTAGTCCCCTATATCAGGTAGGGCAGTATATCAGGTAATCCCGTATATCAGGTAGTCCCGTATATCAGGTAGGCCTGTATATCAGGTAGGACCGTATATCAGGTAGTCCCGTATATCAGGTAGGGCCGTATATCAGGTAGTCCCGCATATCAGGTAGTCCCGTATATCAAGTAGTCCTGTATATCAGGTAGGACCGTATATCAGGTAGGCCTGTATATCAGGTAGGCCTGTATATCAGGTAGTCCCGTATATCAGGTAGGCCGTATATCAGGTAGACCGTATCTCAGGTAGTCTCGTATATATCAGGCAGTCCTGTATATCAGGTGGGACCGTATATCAGGTAGTCCCGTATATCAGGTAAGCCTGTATATCAGGTAGGCCAGTATATCAGGTAGGTCCGTATATCAGGTAGGCCCGTATATCAGGTAGTCCCGTATATCAGGTAGTCCCGTATATCAGGTAGGCTCGTATATCAGGTAAGCCTGTATAGGCCCGTATATCAGGTAGTCCCGTATATCAGGTAGGCCCGTATATCAGGTAGGCCCGTATATCAGGTAGTCCTGTATATCAGGTAAGCCTGTATATCAGGTAGTCCCGTATATCAGGTAGGCCCGTATATCAGGTAGTCCTGTATATCAGGTAAGCCTGTATATCAGGTAGTCCTGTATATCAGGTAGGCCCGTATATCAGGTAGGCCCGTATATCAGGTAGGCCAGTATATCAGGTAGTCCTGTATATCAGGTAAGCCTGTATATCAGGTAGTCCTGTATATCAGGTAAGCCTGTATATCAGGTAGTGCCGTATATCAGGTAAGCCCGTATATCAGGTGGTCTTGTATATCAGGTAGTCCCGTATATATCAGGTAGTCCCATATATCAGCTAGTACCGTATATATCAGCTAAGCCCGTATGTATCAGGTAGGCCCTTATATCAGCTAAGCCTATATATATAAGGTACTCTCGAATGTGTGGTAGATCAGTATATCAGGTAGCCCGTATGTCAGGTAGTCCCGTATATATCAGGTAGTCCCGCATATCAGGTAGTCCCGTATATCAGGTAGGCCGTATATCAGGTAGACCGTATCTCAGGTAGTCTCGTATATATCAGGCAGTGCCGCATATCAGGTGGGCCCGTATATCAGGTAGGCCCGTATATCAGGTAGGCCCGTATATCAGGTAGGCCAGTATATCAGCTAGTCCCGTCTCTATCAGGTAGGCCCGTATATCAGCAGGTAGGCCCGTATATATCAGGCAGTGCCGCATATCAGGTGGGCCCGTATATCAGGTAGGCCCGTATATCAGGTAGGCCCGTATATCAGGTAGGCCAGTATATCAGCTAGTCCCGTCTCTATCAGGTAGACCGTATCTCAGGTGTTCTCGTATATATCAGGCAGTCCGCATATCAGGTGGCCCGTATATCAGGTAGGCCCGTAAATCAGGTAGGCCCGTATATCAGGTAGGCCAGTATATCAGCTAGTCCCGTCTATATCAGGTAGGCCCGTATATCAGGTAGGCCCGTATATCAGGTAGGGCCGTATATCAGGTAGGCCTGTATATCAGGTAGGACCGTATATCAGGTAGGACCGTATATCAGGTAGGGTCGTATATCAGGTAGGCCCGTATATCAGGTAGGCTCGTATATCAGGTAGGACCGTATATCAGGTAGGGTCGTATATCAGGTAAGGTCGTATATCAGGTAGGCCCGTATATCAGGTAGGGCCGTATATCAGGTAGGCCTGTATATCAGGTAGGCTCGTATATCAGGTAGGGTGGTATATCAGGTAGGGTCGTATATCAGTTAGGCTCGTATATCAGGTAGGCATGTATATCAGGTAGGCCCATATATATCAGCTAAGCCCGTAGATCAGGTAGGGCCGTACGTGTATCTAATATCCAAACCGAATACAATTCCACATACATTCCCACAATAAGTTATGATGTTTGTTCAGATATTCAAATAATTCATTCGAAAAATGCCTTTTTGTCATAAACATAATCAAATTTTGTAATTTAACCTTGTGTTAAAAGGCGTGTCATATTAAAACTTATCGTGTTAACGTATGCCACTGTATGGAAAATATTACCGATACGCTGGTATCATGGGTATGCTTTGACAATACAAATGTTTCAATACAATGTTTCAAAGACAGCGTACGCTGGCATACGCTGGCACGTACACCTGTTCAAAATTGTATTACAAAACAATCGCATCCATTATATCGGTATAATTAGGTTATAACACAGAGGTCATAAAAAGGTGAATATGTACTCAATGAATACTTAGCCATGGCACCTACCTATAATTAACGTTTGTATAAAACTTTTTGAATGAGTTCACAAACAATTGAAAATTATCTGAAAAACCCCAACTGTTTAGTGTTTGTCATGAGGCATGTAGGCCTATAGTATTTAGCTTATATCACTTTCTATTAATTGGATAATCAGGCGAGTGGATGTCCAACCTTTGGATAATTATTGTTGACTTTTAAAATTGTACATGAGGATGGTGGGGAACATGTTGCAATAATATTTACCAATCCCCTTACCTGAAACGTTATATTACTTTTATTATTATTTATTTGAGGTCTTTTTTACTTGCCGTGTACGAAAATGAAAACATCGACATTTTAACCCACAAATGACTTTGTTTGACCTTGAAATGATCAGTCTAGGTGTTACTGTCATGATGAAAATTATAGAGAAATAAGCATTGATATGAACATTTAAGGAACAGGACGATTCCCAAGATCTGGGCCACTCACTTCGAGAATTAGTGTCCAACACATCCATTTTGCAAGATTAAACAAATACATTCGACAGGTGGAGACACAGATTTGTATCCAAACTGCATCTGAGAATGAAATTTGGCACAGTGAATTAATTAGGTGATGTTTGTGGACGCGTCACAACACGCCATCTTGTGCGGTCATATCCGGGTTCCACACAGCACAGCCCCGTGCTCTACCAGCAACACAGGCCATCAAACCACACAGCACAGCTCCGTGCTCGATCAGCAACACAAGCCATCAAACCACACGGCACAGCTCCGTGCTCTACCAGCAACACAGGCTATCAAACCACTCAACACAGCTCCGTGCTCAACCAGCAACACAGGCTATCAAACCACACAGCACAGCTCCGTGCTCAGACAGCAACACAAGCCATCACACCACACAGCCAGCTCCGTGCTCTACCAGCAACACAAGCCATCAAACCACACAGCACAGCTCCGTGCTCTATCAGCAACACAGGCTATCAAACCACACAGCACAGCTCCGTGCTCTACCAGCAACACAGGCTATCAAACCACACAGCACAGCACAGCTCCGTGCTCTACCAGCAACACAGGCTATCAAACCATACAGCAGAGCTACGTGCTCTACCAGCAACACAGGCTATCACACCACACAGCACAGCTCCGTGCTCAGCCAGCAACACAAGCCATCACACCACACAGCACAGCTCCGTGCTCAGCCAGCAACACAAGCCATCACACCACACAGCACAGCTCCGTGTTCAGCCAGCAACACAGGCTATCGAACCACACAGCACAGCTCCGTGCTCTACCAGCAACACAAGCCATCAAACCACACAGCACAGCTCCGTGCTCTACCAGCAACACAAGCCATCAAACCACACAGCACAGCTACGTGCTCTACCAGCAACACAGGCTATCAAACCACACAGCACAGCTCCGTGCTCAACCAGCAACACAGGCTATCAAACCACACAGCACAGCTCCGTGCTCAGCCAGCAACACAGGCTATCAGATCACACAGCACAGCTCCGTGCTCTACCAGCAACACAGGCTATCAAACCACACAGCACAGCTCCGTGCTCAGCCAGCAACACAGGTTATCTATCAGACCACACAGCACGGCTCCGTGCTCTACCAGCAACACAGGCTATCAAACCACACAGCACAGCTCCGGGCTCTAACAGCAACACAGGCTATCAAACCACACAGCACAGCTCCGTGCTCTACCAGCAACACTGGCTATCATACCACACAGCACAGCTCCGTGCTCAACCAGCAACACAAGCCATCAAAACACACAGCTCCGTGCTCAACCAGCAACACAGGCTATCAAACCACACAGCACAGCTCCGTGCTCTACCAGCAACACAGGCTATCAAACCACACAGCACAGCACAGCTCCGTGCTCTACCAGCAACACAGGCTATCAAACCACACAGCACAGCTCCGTGCTCAACCAGCAACACAGGCTATCAAACCACACAGCACAGCTCCGTGCTCAGCCAGCAACACAGGCTATCAGACCACACAGCACAGTTCCGTGCTCTACCAGCAACACAGGCTATCAAACCACACAGCACAGCTCCGTGCTCTACCAGCAGCACAGGCTATCAAACCACACAGCACAGCACAGCTCCGTGCTCTACCAGCAACACAGGCTATCAAACCACACAGCACAGCTCCGGGCTCTACCAGCAACACAGGCTATCAAACCACACAGCACAGCTCCGTGCTCTACCAGCAACACAGGCTATCAAACCACACAGCACAGCTCTGTGCTCAACCAGCAACACAAACCATCAAACCACACAGCACAGCTCCGTGCTCAACCAGCAACACAAGCCATCAAACCACACAGCACAGCCCCGTGCTCTACCAGCAACACAAGCCATCAAACCACACAGCACAGCTCCGTGCTCTACCAGGACCACAGGCTATCAAACCACACAGCACAGCTCCGTGCTCAACCAGCAACACAAGCCATCAAACCACACAACACAGCTCCGTGCTCAACCAGCAACACAGGCCATCAAACCACACAGCACAGCTCCGTGCTCTACCAGCAGCACAGGCTATCAAACCACACAGCACAGCTCCGTGCTCAACCAGCAACACAAGCCATCAAACCACACAGCACAGCTCCGTGCTCAACCAGCAACACAAGCCATCAAACCACACAGCACAGCTCCGTGCTCTACCAGCAACACAGGCTATCAAACCACACAGCACAGCTCCGTGCTCTACCAGCAACACAGGCCATCAAACCACACAGCACAGCTCCGTGCTCAACTAGCAACACAGGCTATCAAACCACACAGCACAGCTCCGTGCTCTACCAGCAACACAAGCCATCAAACCACACAGCACAGCTCCGTGCTCTACCAGCAACACAGGCTATCAAACCACACAGCACAGCTACGTGCTCTACCAGCAACACAGGCTATCAAACCACACAGCACAGCTCCGTGCTCTACCAGCAACACAAGCCATCACACCACACAGCCAGCCTCGTGCTCTACCAGCAACACAGGCCATCAAACCACACAGCACAGCTCCGTGCTCAACTAGCAACACAGGCTATCAAACCACACAGCACAGCTCCGTGCTCTACCAGCAACACAAGCCATCAAACCACACAGCACAGCTCCGTGCTCTACCAGCAGCACAAGCTATCAAACCACACAGCACAGCTCCGTGCTCAGCCAGCAACACAGGCTATCAGACCACACAGCACAGCTCCGTGCTCTACCAGCAACACAGGCTATCAAACCACACAGCACAGCTCCGTGCTCAGCCAGCAACACAGGCTATATATCAGACCACACAGCACAGCTCCGTGCTCTACCAGCAGCACAGGCCATCAAACCACACAGCACAGCTCCGTGCTCAACCAGCAACACAGGCTATCAAACCACACAGCACAGCTCCGTGCTCTACCAGCAACACAGGCTATCAAACCACACAGCACAGCACAGCTCCGTGCTCTACCAGCAACACAGGCTATCAAACCACACAGCACAGCTCCGTGCTCAACCAGCAACACAGGCTATCAAACCACACAGCACAGCTCCGTGCTCAGCCAGCAACACAGGCTATCAGACCACACAGCACAGTTCCGTGCTCTACCAGCAACACAGGCTATCAAACCACACAGCACAGCTCCGTGCTCTACCAGCAGCACAGGCTATCAAACCACACAGCACAGCACAGCTCCGTTCTCTACCAGCAACACAGGCTATCAAACCACACAGCACAGCTCCGGGCTCTACCAGCAACACAGGCTATCAAACCACACAGCACAGCTCCGTGCTCTACCAGCAACACAGGCTATCAAACCACACAGCACAGCTCCGTGCTCAACCAGCAACACAAACCATCAAACCACACAGCACAGCTCCGTGCTCAACCAGCAACTTAAGCCATCAAACCACACAGCACAGCCCCGTGCTCTACCAGCAACACAAGCCATCAAACCACACAGCACAGCTCCGTGCTCTACCAGGACCACAGGCTATCAAACCACACAGCACAGCTCCGTGCTCAACCAGCAACACAAGCCATCAAACCACACAGCACAGCTCCGTGCTCAACCAGCAACACAAGCCATCAAACCACACAGCACAGCTCCGTGCTCTACCAGCAACACAGGCTATCAAACCACACAGCACAGCTCCGTGCTCTACCAGCAACACAGGCCATCAAACCACACAGCACAGCTCCGTGCTCAACTAGCAACACAGGCTATCAAACCACACAGCACAGCTCCGTGCTCTACCAGCAACACAAGCCATCAAACCACACAGCACAGCTCCGTGCTCTACCAGCAACACAAGCTATCAAACCACACAGCACAGCTCCGTGCTCAGGCAGCAACACAGGCTATCAGACCACACAGCACAGCTCCGTGCTCTACCAGCAAAACAGGCCATCAAACCACACAGCACAGCTCCGTGCTCAACCAGCAGCACAGGCTATCAAACCACACAGCACAGCTCCGTGCTCTACCAGCAACACAGGCTATCAAACCACACAGCACAGCACAGCTCCGTGCTCTACCAGCAACACAGGCTATCAAACCACACAGCACAGCTCCGTGCTCAACCAGCAACACAGGCTATCAAACCACACAGCACAGCACCGTGCTCAGCCAGCAACACAGGCTATCAGACCACACAGCACAGTTCCGTGCTCTACCAGCAACACAGGCTATCAAACCACACAGCACAGCTCCGTGCTCTACCAGCAGCACAGGCTATCAAACCACACAGCACAGCACAGCTCCGTGCTCTACCAGCAACACAGGCTATCAAACCACACAGCACAGCTCCGAGCTCTACCAGCAGCACAGGCTATCAAACCACACAGCACAGCTCCGTGCTCTACCAGCAACACAGGCTATCAAACCACACAGCACAGCTCCGTGCTCAACCAGCAACACAAACCATCAAACCACACAGCACAGCTCCGTGCTCAACCAGCAACACAAGCCATCAAACCACACAGCACAGCCCCGTGCTCTACCAGCAACACAAGCCATCAAACCACACAGCACAGCTCCGTGCTCTACCAGGACCACAGGCTATCAAACCACACAGCACAGCTCCGTGCTCAACCAGCAACACAAGCCATCAAACCACACAGCACAGCTCCGTGCTCAACCAGCAACACAGGCTATCAAACCACACAGCACAGCTCCGTGCTCTACCAGCAACACAGGCCATCAAACCACACAGCACAGCTCCGTGCTCAACCAGCAACACAGGCTATCAAACCACACAGCACAGCTCCGTGCTCTACCAGCAACACAAGCCATCAAACACACAGCACAGCTCCGTGCTCTACCAGCAACACAAGCTATCAAACCACACAGCACAGCTCCGTGCTCTACCAGCAACACAGGCTATCAAACCACACAGCACAGCTCCGTGCTCTACCAGCAACACAGGCTATCAAACCACACAGCGCATTTACCTACATTTACGAACTCACAACAAGTTTTTCAATACGTTCTACCGGGGTACTGGGATGATTGCTAGTAGTAGTACTTTTCGCCCCCATCCGGGGAGGGTCATTAGGGATCTGTTTCGTCTGTTGGATGCTGTTACGGCATTGTACGGAAGCACTAGTCTACAGCAATCATCCAAGGGCAGCTGCAGCCTCCTCGTATCTGGCTATAATCTTCGGGCGGATTGCCAGTGGTGTACCCTGGTTCCTCCGCTCAACAGCGGAGCCAATGCAGCACCCGCATCAGTGCTAGCGCTGATGTAGGCCGTGGTAGCCTTAAATAACCGGCAATAGCGTGTTTGACATTAGGTCTCTCAGGTGGGATGAATGGAGTTACCCAGAGGGAGTGATCCTTCCTATTGTTACTCTGGGGACTATCCGACCCGAGGATAGCGGAGCTGCGCGAAATGCCACAGAATTTCATCATTAAATTGTACAGCGAAACTCAAGTCTCCGGCCGTCTGGGCATGTCTGGGGGTATATCCCCTAGACATGCCCAGAACCCCTTATCGGGCGAGCGAAGGAAAACGCTCTCAATAACCCACCATGCCCTATCACCCCCACCCTCACATCATCATCTGTACATCATTCATCTCATCAATTGACTGCAACGTTTTTATCGTATTATAATGTCACTTAAAAGACCTTTTGTGCCGAAAAGTGACGTAAAACAATTATTCACTACACTCTACCGGAGAGCATTTTAGCTGCCATGTTTTAGACCTTTTACAGTTTGTTTTAAAGAGATAGCGATAATAGGCCGTAGACGAGTGAGTTACTATAATCTAATAACGATGTAATAAAGGCATGGATTAGCTTTTCTGCTGCATGTTGTGTCAGCTATTTCCACATATCAGCGATGTTTCTAAGCTGGGCAATTGATGTGTGACTAATTTTTTTAAATGTATTTTTCCATGTTTTCGATTTCATCAAACTGTTTTTGATCGTTCAATTGCAGTTTGTTTTCAGCCACCCACTCAGTATTGTGGGGAGTATCCGTAACCGAGAGGTAGCGTGCTCGGCCTCAGACCGCCAGGGCCCGAATTTCGAATCATGTGTCTGGAGGACAGTGTCATCTCATTCATCTCAACATCCTCAGGAGGTTCTCCTGGCCCAGTTTAGCCTATATTTGCACAAATATAAGCCCGATTCATTTCATTTCAATTTCAGCCACCCAGTGTCAAATTTGCAGAAAAACATTCATGGATGGCTCACAATGCTTCTGCTTGATATTTTAGTGTCTTGGTTTTAAAATATATGTATATATATATTTGTGTGTCATCTGCGTAGAGGTGTATGTCAAGATTATGACACTTAGCGTATGACACTTAGCCACTTAGATTCATGCCATGGCTATGGGTCGTGGGTAGAGCCACCAGTAAATCATTTTGCACTTTTAATGATGTTTGTGTACTATGTTAATAACGCCAGTTATATTTTTTTTCTCAGAAACGTACCATATATATATACGTTTTCATATATTTATGTGTAAAAGAACATATACTATTTGGAAAAACTATTGGCCGGTGGTAGAATACATTTCTATGGTTGCCGTTCATAAAATATGAACATATGATTGATAGCACACTAGACACTTCTCCTGCTCCATATACATGTAAAGCTGGAGCCTAAATACCACCCCATCTGTCCAGTCCTTGTTTCCGTTTTACCTGTGGAATGTCACTTTATAATAGATTCAAGCTAATAACAAAATAATGATAGTTG